>PVJH01034008.1:0-21038 GCA_004026705.1 Nesogale talazaci | reverse complement strand
GCAACTGAGCTGAAGGCAAAAAGGTGAAATTCTTCTAGGTGCTCTCGTCTCCTCCCCGGTCCTTCTGTAGGAAGATGCTTGGTGGCCTTCAAGCTGCGTCTCATGTTTCTCTCTTTATAAACATGCAACGCCACTGGTTTATGGCTTCAGATTCAGCTAATTGTCTTGTTTGTAAAGTTTTTTCCCAGACCAATAGTTATGAACCTCCTGGATAATGGTCTCCGTATCACCCGTGATCCAAATTCCTCCTCCTGGGTGCCTTACTCTTATTCTCTGTAGTTGTTACAGAGCAGTGGCTCTCAACCTGTGAGTTGAGATCCTTTGGGGGGGGGGTCAAACAACCCTTTCACAGGGGTCAGCTGATTCACAGCAGTAGCAAAATTACAGTTAGAAAGTAGCAACCAAACAAACGTTCCATAAGCACTGAGTGTTACCTCTTTGGTTTCTGCAATAACTTTTTGAATTTTTACAATTTCTAGTTTTGTTTTCTCTTTGACTCAGCGTGCTTTTGCTTCCTGCCCAAGTTACCACTCTCGGGGCTAACCGGAAGACCAGTGCTTCAAATCTACAAGCCCCTCCACAGGAGAGGAATGATGCTGTCTGCTCCTATAAAGATTTATAAATCCACAGAAATCCTATAGAGAGTTCCTATGGGTCAGAGCCAACTCTGTCAGTGGGCTTGGTTTGGGTTTGGTATATTCAAACCAAGGAGTCCCAGTTACCCACCACACGGGATGCGTATGGGTCTGGTGGTCCCAGGATCAACCACTCAAACTCACCAGTCACTCTGCACAAGAAAGATGAGGCTGTTGTTCCTCAAAAACCTTTCACAGGAGTGCAGAACTACAGCCTGCGGGCTTGGCGGTTCAAACCCAGTGGTGGCTCTCAGAAGCAACACTGGGTAGCGCCCATGACCACCAGAGGCAGTGATGCCCACAAAAAAAAAAAAAAAACCTTTCATAGGATTACTGTGAGTAGCACACCCTGGCAGTGAGTGTGGTTTGGGGCTAGTCTCCTTACATTGTCTTTCTTTCTTTCTTTTTTGCTTTATAAATTAAATAACTTTATTTCTCTCTTTTTTCCAATGATTTTATTGGGGGCTCTTACAGCTCTTATAACATTCAATACAGCATTTGTATCAAGTATATTTGTACACATGTTGCCATATTCATTTCCAAATATTTTCTACTTGAGCCCTTGGTATAAGCTCCTCCTTCCCCCTCCTTTCTTTAAAAAAATCATTTTATTGGGGTTCATATAACTCCCCTCACAATCCACACACACATCAATTGCATGCAGGCCACATTTGCACACCTGCTGCCCTCATCACCCTCAAAACATCCTCCCTCCACTTTGGCCCCAGTACCAGCTCCCCATATTCCCCTACCCTCCTCCCCCCATGAACCCTTAATAATTTACAAATTGTTATTACATTTTCTTTTTTTGTTGTTGTTATTACATTTTCATATCGTACCCTGTCCAATGTGTCCCTTCATTCACTTCCCTGTTGTCCATGCCCCAGAGAGGAGGTTATAAATAGATCCCTAAAATTGCCCCCCCTTTCTAGTCCACCATCCCCCCACCCTCCCAATATCACCACACTGACCCCCTAGTCCAGAGAGATCACCTATCCCAAATTCCCCGTGTTTCTGGCTCCAGTGTACATCCCCTGGTCTAGCTGAATTTGTCTGGTAGAATTGGAATCATGATAGTGGGTGGGAGGAAGCATTTGAGAACTAGAGGAAAGTGGCATATTTCATTGCTACTACACTGTACCTTGATTGGCTCCTCTCCTCCCTGTGACCCCTCTGAAAGAGGATGTCCCAATTTATTTCCTTGATCATTTGTAGCTCATTCATTTTTGATCATTTCATTTTTTACTTACCTCTTACTTTGAAAATATTCATAGCTTGATTTTTCAGTATAAAATATACCATGCTTACTAGAGAGAATATATTGTGTATATAGGATTCAAAGGATAGTATACTGCAAGATGGATAGCTGAATACCCATAATCTAGTTAGAGAAATAGAATTTTGTAACTCCTTGGGAGCCCCTCAAGTGTACACCCCGCCCCAAAAGTCCATTCTGATTCCATATCCAAACAGCTAGCCAGTATTCTGTTTGTTTTTACATTTTCTTTCTTTATATTTCACCTTTTTTTTTGTTCAGCTTGCTGTGATACACATTTTTTTTACTGTAGTACGTATTAATTCATACGCAACTAGTGAGTAAGGGAACTTTGTATATATGGAAGTCATATCACTGATGCATGGTTTTCCCAAGCACACAAGTGCTTCTGTGTGAGGCAAGCTGTGAATTTCTGCACGTGAAGCGCATGCTGTCTGCACATGGAGATCATTCATGACATTCTTTTCCTTGGCTTGGCTTGATCATGGACTCAGTCTTGATGAAAAGTATTTGCTACAGTTTTTGTCTTGATTCTTGTGAATCTCACTGAGTATGCTCAATCCTTCCTTACACTTCCCCCACGAAGCTCCTTCTCTCTTTTACAGAAGGTGAAGTCTCCTATTCACAGTAACATTTGTTTACTGAAAATATCATGCGAGCCCCAGCGGCTCAGTGGTTGTGTGTGGGACTGTGGCCCACAGGGTTCACGGTTCAAATCCAGTAGCAGCTCTCCAGGAGCAAGACTGGGCTTCCTACTCTCACCAGGACAATGATGCGGGAGGGGGGGGAGAAAATATCATAGGTCTTTGAAATTTCCCTAATATTCTTATCATAATTGTCATTAGTTTTATTAATATTCTTGTGACGAAGTTATGTCTGACTTTTTTTAAAAGATTGATTCTGTCTGATTTCTTTTTTTGTTGTTTTTTTCTCTATACTAAAATTGTCCACAGTCTCTGATATTTTTAGTCCATAATTTTGCAGAATGAGAGTAGCATTTCTTTTTTCTGTCTTGTTTTTAAATAATTTTATTGAGGGCTCAAACAACTCTTATCACAATCCATGCATCCATCCATTGTGTCAAGCACATTTGTACATTTGTTGCCATCATCATTCTCAAAACATTTTCTTTCTACTTGAACCCTTGGTATCACCTCCTCATTTTCATCTCCCTCCCTCACGAATTCTTGACAATTTATAAATTATAATTCGTTTTTCATGTCTTACTCCAACCAATGTCTCCCTTCACCCACTTTTCTGGGAGAGGTTATATGTAGATCACTGTGATCTGTTCCACCTTTATACCCCTTCTGAGAGGAAGGTGTTTCGGTTGTATAATTTTCCCCACACATTGTATTGTACCAGACCCCGATACCCTTACATAATGCATCGTCTAGAATTGCATTATTTTGAACTTTCTACAAATGAATTGATGTTCTTTGCATTATTCTAGAATGAATTTCTTCCCTTCATATATTTCTAGAATGACCAACTTTATTGACTATTGCTGTCATTCATTCATTTCACTGCTGCATGGACTTGCATTGTGTTAGGATTAGAAGTTGTTTAGTCAGTGGGCTGCTGGTATGAAGTGCCATTCAAAATGCTGCTATGGGGCTGAGCCCCGGTGGCGTAGTGGTTGTGTGTGGGACTGCGGCCCACTGGGATGGAGGTTCAATTCTAGCTCCACAGGAGCAAAGGCTGGGCCTCCTACTCCCACCACCAGAGGGCAGTGATTGCCCCCCCCAAAAAAATGCTGCTATGGGCATTTTTATTCATGATTCCTAGGCACCCATGCAGTTATCTCCAGGGCATTATAAAAAAAAAACAGAAAGACAAAAAAACCCAGAAAGACAAAAGCAACCTACTTTAACAAGTAGATTCTGACTCTATGGGGCAGAGTCAACTATCCTTTTGGGTTTCTGGGACTGTAAATCTGTATATGAGCAGAGAGCTCCATCTTTTCCCCAATCTGAGGGACTGGTGGTTTTGAACTGCTGACCCTGCAGTTAACAGCACAACTCACAATCCACTGCAGCACCAAGGGTAGTGGCTGTCAATGTTCTTAATGCCACCACCCTTTAATACAGTTGCTCATGCTGTGGTGACCGCCCCAACCATAAAATTATTTAGCTGTCATTTTGTTACTGTGATGAATCAGTGACTCCTGTGAAAGGATCCTTTGACACACACCCCCCCAAAGGGATCGCTACCCATAGATTGAGACCTGCTGTTTTGGGGCATTATACCAAGGGATAAAATACTGGACTTAGGAGATGAACATTTTTCTGCTTACTAAGTGATTTTTAAATGATTTTATAAATCTAAACTTCCATCATTAGTATAGAAGGGTTATCATTTATCTGTCTCCTTACCAACAATTGCATCACTCTCAAATTGTGATTTTCCTTTGACAACCAATGAGAATAAACGGCTTCTCTTTGTCTGTCCATGGTTTTGTTATTATTGTTTGTTTCCCGCTCTAGAATACATGTTGATAGCTTTTATTGATTTTTTTTCCATTGGGAGGATTATGATTTTCTTTCAAGAGAAAGACTTTACATATCTTGATTCCTTTTCTGTTGTGTATTACAACTATCTTCTTATTTTCTCACTTTATAGGATATTTTCATGAACAGAATTTATTAATTTAATGTAATTGAAATTACCTTTTTTAATGATTTATATTGTTTTAGCTTATTTGCAATATCTTTCCATAACTGAGACTATAAAGAAATTTCCCTCTTTCTTCTAAGAAAAAATTCCTATCACATTAAAATTTTCAAGTCATTTATAGTTGGTTTTGTATATGTACAAGCCCAGATTCATTTTTTCCCATGTGGGTAGTCAATTGTCCCAACACTCCTATTGAATAATTCATTCTTTCTCTCACCAATATACCATGCCAACTTTGTCAGCTATCAAGATTCCATGAGTGAGTCTGTTTATAGGCTCTCTGTTCTGTCACATTGGTCTATTTTTCTACCCCTGCCATTATCAACTGTCTAAATTATTCCGACATAATATTGCTTTGACCATGGTAAGGCGGGCCTCCCTTTTATGTCATTCTTCATGAGTATTGAGTATTACTGATTCTTATTCATATAAACTTTAGAATTAATTTGTTGCACATGTACACACACCCCTGTCGGTATGCTCCTAGAGCTGCGGAAAATCTATAGATTAATTTGGGAAGAATTGATAGCTGAACAGTTTTGACTTTCCATGTTCATGACATTCAGACTGACCATGAGTTGGGACGTACATAGTACGTAACAACAATCCACAGATATGTTGCCAAACCCCAAACCTACTGTCACCAAGTTGATCCCAACTCATCGCAGTCCCGTATATGGTTTTGGAGGCTTTGTAAATCTTGACAGAAGTGGATAGCCTCGCCTTTCTTCAGAGGACCAGCTGCTGGTTTGAACCATCAGCTTGGATGATCAGCCCAACACTTATCCAAACAGCTTCCCCATGGCTCCTTAGACAGAGAGTGACTGAAGCTTCCATGGATGCCATCCTTGGAGAGAGACCTTGAGGCATGAGAGAATGAAAGTGAAGGAGGCACAGGGGTCACTGGGAGATGTGAAATCGATCACTGGAAGGGAACACACGTGGCAAAGCAGGAAGGTGGCCCAGAAATAGACGAGTGCATCAGATGTATTTGGTTTATATTCCACAGCAAGCATAGAGAAGGATGGAAGGGATACCTGGGAGCTTCTAGGAGAGGATGCGACAGCTGACCATGTAAGGGGCAGTTCCTTGTGAAACTATTTCACCTAGAAGTGTGAGCTCCTGCCAAGTAAGACACTGTGTGCTGGATAAACCAAAAGCCCAAATCTCGGGAAGCAAGGGATTTAGTTGAAGTTTTCTATTAAGTAGAGAATCTGGATGCATTCTTAACGTAGTTTAGAAAAGAAGAAGTTGCATAAGCAGACACGAGGCTGGAAATGATGTCCATGCGTTCCTGTTCCTGCCAGAGACACTTTGATTTGGGCTCAGAGCATTGCAGGGGCCAGGATAGAACAGGAGAGTCACACAAGGAAGCAGAGGTCGGGGCCATCGTCCCTGCTGGGTGGAAAAAACCCAAAGGCACCGGGGAGAGTCAAATGTGGACTTGCATGTCGTACTGGAATCGTACGATGCTTTTGACATTGGGATTTTACTCAGAGCAGTGAAATAAATCATACATAGAGGAAGATGGTCAATATCCCACTCTCCTTTCCTATCTGCTGCCAGCCATGTGGTGTGTGTGGAACATGATGTCTTAAAGCTGACTTCAACCTGAATGGTTAGTATAGAACATGGAAGAAAACAACATAGGGGACCCTCATTGGTCCAGTTTAGCCCGTAGTGTGTGAGCCACATGCCTACGGTCAGTAAAAGTTTGTGTTTATTTACTTTATTTTGCATACATGGCACAAAACAACAAAAAACGAAACCCTTTGCCTTTGAGTTGATTCTGGCCCATGTGGATCCCATGGTGTTACAGAACAGCACATCATAGCACTGGCCATGGCTGTGATGTGACAGAAGTAAGTAGATCACACGTCTCTCTTTCATGACATTGCTGAATGGATCAGAACAAAACCCAAGGCTATTCAGCGGACTCATAGGGACCCTGATAAGGTTTCTGAGAGCATAAATCTTTACAGGAGTAGACAGCCTTCTCTTTCTCCCAAACAAGTGGGGGTGGGGGTGGGTTTCAGGGGCTGGCCTTGTGCTGGTCAACACAGTCCTGAAGTCATGGCACCACCAGGTTTGCTTTCAGTTCATAGAGGAGAGCAGACTGTGCCACAGGGAGACGTTTGTTTGCTTAGGATTGTGTGAGTCAGTTTGTTGACTTCAAAATATACACACCCATATACTCATATTTGCTCTATAAGATCTGAGAAGCATTCCTTGGATTTCCATCTGGAAAAACCCACATGTCTTATATGTATAAATGTGTAGAAGCTGATAAGAATTATAACCTGAGGATGGACGTGATGCCCTACAAGAAAAACATAAGCCAGTTGCTCCATTTCCTGTGATTTATGGCCGTCAGTGACTAGAAGTCGTTGTGGCTGTTAAGCCCGTTCCAACTTCCAGGGACCTGTGTGCACCAGAACCAAACACCGTCCTGTCTTGAGTGCTCCTCACGCTTGTTCTTACGTTTGAACCACTTGTTGCGACCACCGCAGCCATCCATCTTGCCTGAGGCCTTTCTCTTTTTCACTGCCCCTCTCCTTGGCCAAACCTCATGTCCTTTTTTAGATACTGGTTTCTCCTTATTACATGTCCAAAGTACCAGTCTAGTGGTAAAGGTGCTTGACAGTTTTGCTGCAGAAATCATCGGATATAAGTTCAAGCTCGCTTGGAGAACTTCGACAAGTGACAAGTGACCTCTTGTCCACTTTCTTCTAGTGACAAGTGACCTCCTGTCCACTCTCCCCCAGCAAACCCCTCAGGCTCACTGTCCTCTGCCCCTCTCTGTCACACTTAGTCTCCTCGATTTGGGAGATGCTTATCTCTACTGCTGTGTACTCCTGATTGCCATATTTGGGCGTTTTTCCCCCCTCGGGATGTATTGGAAGCCTAGGATGTTGTGGAATAAGTTCTTAAGGTTAGAAAATTCTTCCTGATATCATTTTCAACGATGCCTCCCTGCCTCTTCTGCCTGTCTTCCCAGTCCTGTTTGCTTCACTCACGTACAGCCAACGTGCCATCTTGTCAGCCTCCCGAAGACCACCATCATGTCTTCACTAGATATTCTTTACTCCAGGTGAACTTACAGGATTACTTCTCATCATTGTTTCCCCGTCAAAGATTTCACCAACCAGTTTGCTGGCTCCAGACGTAGGCCAGTATCTGAGTAATTTTTGAAAATGCCCGTTTTTTTAAAATTACTGTTGTCCTTTGCTATTTTTCTATTTCATTGTTACTTTGACCTCTGTACCAGAGTTTTGCATCTACTATATTAAGTTGATTGGTTTTCTTGAAAATCCTGCTCACTCTCTCTCTTTACCAAGGGTATCCATTGTAGATTCTTAATGGAAGGTATCCATTTTTTTCTTTTTAAAGGGAGGGAAAAAAAAACTTTCTTCAGAATTCCTTTGAAACTATCCCTCAGTGATTTTTAGACTGGAAGAAACCCGGCTCTCCCAGTGATGCCCAGAGCTGTTGTGCTAGCACAGTCTTCATTTGTAGGGATCAGACAAGGGGCTAGAGATGCAAGGTTACGCTTCTCTCTTAATTCAGAATGCTCGTGAACTTCAGGGAGCTGGTGGGTGAAGGGGGTTATTTTCCATAAAGATGGGGGAGATCACTGGATGGCTCGTGCGGAGTACATTCAAGTCCCAAGTGGCCCAACAAGAGGTAAACCAGGGAAACTCAAATGCCATTAAGTTTATGCTTGATCTCTGTAGTGTCTCTTTATCAAAAGTCTTATGATTGGCAGTTGGCCTGATACAATCTCTCTTGGTCACTGAGGAAGGAAAGTCACTACGAAAGGACTTTGTCCTCAAACTGGACCTATGGCAATGAGACAGTCAGACCAGCTGCTGTTTGAAAACACCCTCAGCACAATATTTTTCATTGACTGAGGGTCAAACAAAAGCCGTGACAAATGACTTGCTTCCCTTCAGAGTCATTTATTAACCCTAGGAGTGGGGAATGCATCGCCCGGAGACTAACCTGCGCCACACGCTGAAAGGACATCAAGCAGATCTATCTGGACCGCCAGGGAGTGGGAGGAAGGAGCCAGCAGGTTTATCCCAGCCTGTTCCAAACATGGCTGCCTCCATGGCCCTGAATACCAGCGGGCTACACATCTGCCTGTGCATATCATGAGCACAGCCCTCTGCCTCCAGGAATGTACAGGAGCATAGCCAGACCATGAGGCATCAAATAACCTGATAACTTATTCTACAGCCCCAGGCCAGGTGTATGCGCAGCTCACCTTCCCAATTAAACAAAGGACCTGGAAAAGGTTTTCAGTTGGCCCACATGGCTTCTGCTTCCCAAAAACTTGCTGGGGGAGCTCCAAAGAACTAGACTCAGAGAAGAGAACACAGAAAAGAACACGCCAGCCAGCCATTTATGAAACTCGGAGAATGTAAATAACCTGGCATATTCATAGTCAGCATTTTTCAAAAAGAAACCTTTGTTATTTCGCATGAAGGAATGAAGTCATCAACTAAATGACTGCAAGAGTTTTAAAAAATCTGATTAATTTTAGAGATTTCAAACACAACCGAAAAGAATAAAAAGAAAAAAGGGTTTTTGAAACACCCCAAAAAAATCCATCATCGGTGCTTTTGTCAGAGCTGCTATCAGCTATAACAAGCAAAGGTTTATTTTCTCATCATTTAGGAGGCGAGAGTGCTCATTTGGGGTGCCAACTCCAAAAGAAGGCCTCCTTTCTCTCTGCCAGGTCTGGGGGAAGGTCCCTTTCTCCTTGACCCTTTGTTCCTGGGGAATCATCGGATGGCTCAGCATTTACCATGTCCATCTCAGCTGCCTGTAATCTCTGTGCTACCGCAAGAGAGATTGACTCCAAGATACACTCATCCTGCCCCATTCCTGCCCTGAAGACATCCCATTCCCTCATGGAGGTTAGCGCTCCAGAAGTTAGAATTTCTAATCCATCTTTTGGGGGAACACAACTGAATTCATGACTGTTAATGCTGACTCAGTGAACATCATTCTGGGTATGTCATGTATCTCTCAGCCTTAAAAAAATATCACCCACTGTGGCACAGTAGAAGGAGAATTTGAGTTTTAGAACGAGGTCACGGTTGCCAGGAGCCGGCTAAGTCTGGTGACTGAGGTAATGATTAAGCTGGGTAACAAGATTTGGGTGCCAAGTCAGGTTTAATTGGTTTTCTTGGACAGCTCGGAAATTGGCTCCATGGGCAGCCCCATGCTGGAAGGGTGAGGCCAGCAATGAGGGCTGCTCTCTGAGAGTTCTCGCTGAAGGACGTGCTCAGAGCACCACAAAGCATTGCCAGCCGTCACCTCTGGAAGGGAGCCAGGACTGTGTCCCTTGATGACTGTGGGGCCTCCCTCAGGAGCCACTATTTGTTCATCTTTAATGGGATGTTCATAATGTTCACTTTCCACAAACTGCTATGAGAATCAAATTAGGTCATGGACATAAAAGCTCCTTTGCAAACTGCCAAGCCATATCCAGATGCCCAGCATTACTGTTTAAGCATGTCTGTCAAATTAATCTCGAGTCTTTATGGGCACACCTCTGATAGGCACAGTCCACAGATGATCATGTCCTCAAAGCCTAGGTGGATGTGACTCCTTACCCCCTTCTAGTCTACTCAGGCTGCTGGCTGGTCCATTCAATAACATCTTCTCCTGATGTGATGGTCATTTTACCTTGATTTTACACAGACATTGTGCTGGGCACTGGAGATAATGTAGTGATCAAAACAGACATTGTCCTTGCCCCCCTCCATCTGAAGAGTGAGCATATAACTCCAGAAATGAATATATGATAAGAATGTGTAGTCACAAAGCAGAGGAGGAGCCAATCATTTCAAGATCTATGAGGAGGGAACAGGACGAGATTCTGGAAAAGTTTCCTTAACTATATGACAAGGGAGCTAAGATCCAAAGGATGAGCAAGATAAGTGTAGCAAGGTAGAAGAGGAAGCAGATTCCAGGTGAAAGGAACAACCTAGACAAAGGTGGAAGGAACAGAACATTGCCCTGTGTGGAGCAGTGGGAGCAAGGGGTTATGGAATATACAGATGGGAGTGGAAGATACGAGGACAGAGAGGGTCTTGTAGACCACCATGAAAGCTGTGAGCTCAGCCTGAGCAGCAAAGGAAAGCCATTGAAATGATATAAACAAAGGCAAGACATGACCAGGTTTCTGTCGTCAAAGATTATTTCCACTCTAATGAGAAAAATGGATTAGAAAGGAGTCCCAGAGGGTCTCAGCTGAGCATGTAAAAGGTTATAAGAATCGGCCAGTTGAGAGCTGATGATAATTTGAACCGAGATGGTGGTGCAAGTCCTTGACAGAAGCAAAAGAGTTTACAATTACTTAAGGATTTGTGGTCAATTTTGATATAGGAGGTAAGAAAGGAGAGTTATTAATAATCTAGTTGTTCATTCAGCAAATATTTATTTATGACTTTTATAAATATTTATCGTTTAAATTCTAAACACTCTGCTAAGTTCTAAGGATTCAATGTTGAATAAGATAATCAAGGGCCCTACCCTTAATCAGTTAAAATTTATTTTATTTATAATTATAATCCCATTTGTAATTCCATGCTGTAGTTTACTCAGTTATAGATAAGCGTTCTGAAGAATGAATAAATAGGGCTTTCAGAAAAAGTAGCTGGGGAGAGGCTTCTATTTTGGATAGAGTAATGAATAAAGACTTATCTGAGGAGGCGAACTTTAAGGTAAAATCTGAAGAATGAAAAGGAAGTGGGTGAAGAGAGACATCGGACAGTGTACGATATGACAAAGTAATAGTAATCCATAAATTACCAAGGGTTCATGAAGGAGGGAGGAGCAGGGAGGAAGGGGGGAAATGAGCAGTTAATACCAAGGGCTTAAGTAGAAAGTCAATGTTTTGAGAAGGATGATGGCAACACATGTACAAATGTGCTTTACATATAATGGATGTATGTATGAATTGTGAAAAAAGTTGTATGAGCCCCCAATAAAAGTAGCAGCCAGGAGAAGAGCCAGTGGAAGAGGATTCCAGGTAAACAGACCATATGTCCAAAGACCATGGTAAATTCCAGAAGACTCGAAGACTAGAACAAGTCCAAATAGTAAACCAGGGAAGAGTTGAATAAAACGGGGCTGGAGGGGCAGATTGTTTGTAGGTCATGCTAAATATTTTGGATTTCCTATTATTTGGTCAATGTTTAAAAGATCACTTTAAGGGCTGAGCCCCGGTGGCATAGTGGTTGAGGGCGGGACTCCGGCCCACTGGCTTGGTGATTCCAATCCAGCAGCAGCTCTCCAGGAGCAAGGCTGGGCCTCCCACTCCCACCAGAGGCAGTGATGCCAAAAAAAATAAAAGAAAAGATCACTTTAAGGAGGCCTGGTGAGTTGGTGGGTTACACACTGGGCTGTTAACCCAAGACCAGCAGTTGGATTCCGCCCCAACCCCCTCCCAATTGCTCCTCAGAAGGAAGATTTGGCTGGCTGTTCCCAGTGAGATTGAGAGCCTCAGAAACCCAAGGGGCCAGTTCTGCTCTCTATGTAGGGTCCCTAGGAGTCAGGGAAAGGTGAGCTTGGCTTGTTTGTTTGTTTTTGTTTGTTCGTCTAACTGTCACATGAAAATAGGGACAGCCTTATTCGTTCAGAGCAAGGTTGACTGCAGGGAGTGAGGAGTCAAGCATTCATGTGATTGGCGATAACGGCTTAGATGAGGGAAGTGGCAATGAATCAGAGAGAGGTGGGTGGATAAGAGATGCAGATGGTAGGTAGAAATGACTGACCTCATTGAACATCCAAATGATCCCTAAAGAAGTGGTAGCAGGATTCTGTGGAAGCACAGAATCTATGACTCATCTCCTGGTTCAGTCAAGTTGGAGCTGCAACTGTCTACGCTTCAGGTGAGCAGGTAGCTGGCGTTCAGGAGACCCAGTCCCTAGGATCAGAGACCCAAGTCTACTCACACTGCATCCTGTAAGAGCCCACAATCACATGTACAAATATGCTTGATGCAAATGATGTATTGAATGTTATAAGAGCTGTAAGAGCCCCCAGTAAAATCATTTTTTTAAAAAAGAGTCCACAATGAAGGGCATCAATGGTTGAACTAGCACTCTGCAAGTACTGCCTGTCTGGAACCAGATATAAGGACCGGCTTGGGGTTGGATCAAATGTAGAGGTTCAAGTGGCAAAGCCACCTGTTACAGGTTAGAGGATGAATCCATGCAGGACACTAGTTTGATGAGGCATTTGACGGAGGATGGAGACAATGAGATGGTTTTTATGGGAGGTATACACTTGATTGGATCTAGAATGTGGAGCCTTTTGGTTGCCTCGCCAGGAAATACTTCCCTCCCTGTTTCTCTACCTACTCAATATTATTTTCCACATAAGGCAAAATCCTCAGAATCCTGGGACTTGTTTCATCTCCTATAGGGACTCTCCATGTACATGTGTGGAGACACTTCCTCTGTCAACTGTGGTTGAACATTGTGTTAGTCTGGATTGACTAGAGAAACAAACTTATGGAGACTCATATGTGAATAAGAAGAGGTTTATATACAAGAGCAATTGAATATTGAGAAAACATCCCAGCTCAGTCCAGATTTAAGTCCGTAAATCCAATATTAGCTCATATGTCCACTATCAATAGACTCATAAAATACATGCAATGATGCCAAATGCAGCAGGATCACAGGCCACTGGGTTGGAAGTCTTATGAATCCAGTAGTGTGTTAAGCTTCTCAATGCTGGCAGGGGCCACCTGTTTTCTCCAGCCACAGAAGTCTAGTTGTATTAGGGTGGGTCCATGGTTCCAGGGTGGGTGGCTTTTCCAGCTGCCAGGACTGCATCTTGTTAGTAGAGGTTTCTCAGGAAGTGAGTCTTGAATCTTGTCTCCAAGGAGAAAAATCCATGAGTTCCCAGAATTCTCAGGGAAAGGTCATGCCCACACAGAGGCCTCCTCAGCTACGACCCAATTGACAACTAGACTTTACTTCTTCACTCTTAATCCTCTCAAGTCCCAAATTGACACCAGGTTATGTAACTACCACAAACATGGTGGCAACTGGGTTCTGAGTAATGACTAGGTCAAGACATGTCCATCTGGAGGGGAAACAAGGGTCTCCATGTGTTTATATGAGGTTAAAAAATAAGCTAAAGGAATCGAAAGTATTAGCACTCAGCATTGTCACCAGGGGTAATATTGACAGGGAAGGCGAATGAGGAACTTTCTGGCATGCAGAAAATAAACATCATCCATAGGTGGAGGGTGGTTTACACAGTGATTACATAAATTCACTTGTAAAAGTTCATCAAACTGTTTACTTTAGATGTGTGCTGTATATCATATGCAAGATGAAAATGTTAGTAAAGTTTTTAAAATTGGAAGGAAGGGAGCAATACAGAGAAAAAGAGAACTGATCATTGCTAGAAACAAGACAGAAGAATGGTCCACTGTGTCATTCACAAAGAACAGGAACGCCCCTCTTCCTAGAACTTGACTGATTTGGCCACTGCTGTTAGCTCTTCTCTTAATCCGACCTGCAGCTAACACTAAATTTTACCTAGCAACATCAAGAAGAGGTCAATAACTTCTGAAAAGAGGCCAGGAGCCAACGTATCAGATAGTACTGAGAGCAACGAGGAAAACACAGAGCAAATTCTTATTTGCATTCAACCTCAGATGAATTAAATCATAAAGCACCAGGCTCTTCCAGCACTTTAAACATGAGATCCAGCAGAAGGGGATGGGGATAAGAAGGCAGAAGGAAAGTCACAGAATAGCATTACCTTGTCTTCTTAAGTCTCAGGTGCATCCCTTTTATATTTGCTGTGTGCTTCTTCTTAGAAAATTGACAGTAGACTATATTACGTTGTTGTTTTTAGGTGTGGTCGAGAGGGTTCCAAATCATGCTCACAGGGTCGCTGTGTATACCTACACTGTCCTCATACATGTTCTTATGTTAAGCCCTTTGTCCCAGCCACGGTGGCATCACCTTGTTAAGGGCCTTCATCTTTTTCGCTTTACCAAAATCTGTGAGATGAAGCCTGGTCTTCCTGGCCTCCAAGGAGCACTCTGGCAGTGCTTCTTCTTAGATTGGTGTGGGTTTTGGCAGTCCGTGGTTACTTTCAAGATTCTTAGCCAGCACCATAACTTAAAGAGTCCAATAAACCCTGCAGTTAAAAAATGTTAAATTTATGTAATCTCATGTCGCCATATGTATTTTACCAGGAACACCTTAGAAAAAGCTCATTAAGGCTACCATTAACTTTCTTTTCTCCTCGTCTCCTACCTTAGAGAAGCATGGATTCTAACTCTTCCAGCGGTCCTATTGGTGCTAAGGTTTCTTTCTTCTTTGAAAAAAAAAAACAATAATGAGAAAAGATAGCATAGCTTCCCAAAATTGTTTGACCTGCCATCTCCTCTTCAGGAAAAAAAAAATTATTCGGCACCCCTTGGCAATGAAAACTTTCTTGTACTGTAGCTCAGAATCCAGGTTAAAATGTAGGTATCTGCTCTGTCTCCTCCTGGTTTGTTCTAATGCCCCACTGGGGGTAGTATCACATATTGCGGGAACCACTGGTCTTGAGGACACCAGGAAAGTCTTCTTGGGACAACCCAACCTAGTTTTCCATTCTCTCTCCATCATTTATTACAGTGTGATTCAGCCATGTCACATCACATCTCTGAGTCTCATGAATAATATCTAAATCGAGAGGATTTAATGATAAAAAAACTATAGCAAGTATGAAATGTCTTTTTACCCATTACTCACCCATCTCTTATTTGTTCACCTAATTCTCATCTTCTCCCACATCTTTTAAAATCCCCTAGACTAGCGTGTTCTACATGTATATACCTGGACCCACATCTATTCAAACTCCTCCTTCCATAGGCACACGCTCTGAAAATCCTACTGAAGAAAGAACTGACTGGCTGCTTTCTTCTCAGTACTGGGATAGAATTGTTTTTCTCTAAAAGAGCCTCTAAAAGACACAGTATGGTTTCAGAGAAGATTGTAGAAAGTAGGATAAATAATGGGACCGGAAGAAGACCTGTGCCTTGGGAGGGCCCATTCTTAGCTGAGGGTTAAGGCAGTTAGTTCACTTTGCCTCTGACCTTTCATCTTCACATTGGGTAACAGCTCCTGAAGTCCCCTCCCACTCTATGAGTCAGTCCGTGGACACAGGGTGTGTACATAAAGTGCCCGGGAACTTCCCCACAACATTTTGCCCTTAAGAGACTTAGGAAGAAAACATTGGTACGTTGTTTCTTAAAGCAAAAATACTGTTATGATCATTGTTTTAGGGTATCTAAATGACTCTGTAGCCATGTGAATATAGCTACTCCTGAGATGTACAAGGGGGTGTCAAAGTTTGTGTGAGAACAGAAATAAAAGAGGATAAATCAAAAAAAAAAGAGGATAAATCTAATTGCTGGACTGATAGTTATCTAGGGACATGGCAAAGGAAGGGGGGATGGGGAGCTAACGGTAAGTATGAGAAAGCAGAAAATATTCCCAAATTGGTCGTGGTGATGGTTGCTCAAATCTTCTTAGTCTGAACGAATGATCTCATTGTATGGTATGTGAAGTATATATACCAGTAAAACTACTTTAAAAAAAAGACAATAGGGTTTTGAAACCCCCTCAGAGAGGCCCATGAGAGACACTAGCAGACTGAGGGAGGCCAGTGGTCTAAGGTCTTCATTTTGCTATATCAAAAAATACCACCAATGGTGTCATTTGCAGACAGAAATATGTTTGATCACAGTTCATAGGAGGCAGGAAGTCCCGGTGCAGGGAGCCAACTCAAAGGGAAGCCTTTTTCTCTGTCAGCTCTGGGGGAAACTCTGTCTCTTTTTAGCTCTGTTTCTCGGTTCCTCTGCAGGCCTCGTGTGAAGAGCTGTATCTCTCCCCCATCTGTCCCTGTTTGCTTGTGATCTCAAAAAAGATTGGCTTAAAACACTCTATCCTGATATGGCCTCATTAACATAAAAAGAAAGCCCTGTTCCCAAATGGGTTTGACACGTATTGGCATGTCACTCACATATCATACAACTTAATAGTTCCCTCAGAGTAAGAAGAGTCATGCATTCATTACCACACTCAATTTCAGAACATTTTCTTTGTTCTTGTACTTATTGTTGTGAGTTCTCCATGTCCCCATATCCTGCCCTGTCATCCTCCTTAATAATTTTTTTTGAAGCATCACTGCCCTCATGGGAGTAGGAAGCCCGGCCTTGCTCCTGGAGAGCTGCTGCTGGATTTGAACTGTCAATCCTGTGGGCTGCAGTCCTGTACACAACCACTAGGCCACCAGGTCTCAGCCCTTAATAATTATTCATACAGCTACTGTCTCCATAAATCTACCTATCCTGGATTTCATGTACAGAAAATCATACTGTCTTAATCTGAGTAGACTAGAGACCAGATATATATATATATATATATATATATATATATATATATGTAAGAGAGCTTTATGTCAAAGAGTAATAACATGTCAAGAAAACATCCCAGCCCAGTCCATATCAAGTTCATAAGTCCAACACTAGCCTGTATGTTCAATATCAGTCTATAGATTCCTCTTCAGACTCATGCAACACATGAAATGACACCAAATGCAGGAAGATCGCAGGCCAGTTGGTGGAAAGTATTGTGGATCCAGTGGCAATGGAAGCATCTCCATACTGGCATGAGTCTCCATGTGGCTTCTCCAGCTCCAGAACTCTGGCTCCATCAACATAGCCCCATCTGGATTATCAACAGAAATGTGAAGCAGAAAGTGTGTCCCGCCTCCAGAGGGGAAGAAAGGAATTCCCAGAATCCTCAGGAGTAAGCCAGGCCCAAACACAAACCTCAATGGCTACAACCTGATTGACAAGCTACACTACACCCCTTTGTTCAAGGTGACAAGAGATGTTGTAACTGCCACACATAGAAAATACAAAGGGAGGGAAAAAACCAACAGTGATGATAAAACAAAACAAAGAAAAACTTGAATCCTAAAGAAAATAGAAAATATTAAAAACTGAAAAAAACACATAAATGATTCAAAGAAAATAGACAGTTACATTTTAACCTAACTATATCTGTCATAATCAACTTTCTAATTCTTTCTGGTAACAAGACTATTCATATCTCTCCCCAGAGGCTTAATCTATGGGGAAACCCTGAAAAGGGGTTTTGGCTCCCACTGCTGTCCTTAGCCTTCTGCAAACAAGGTGTTCTACATGTTGGATACCATCGCCTCCTTCTAATTTGGATTGTACTATTGATCACCCTTCGATCACATAGATTTTTGTGTTTCTCCCATGCATACAATCCTTTTTTTTTTTTTTGCTGGTGAGGTGGGGGCGGACACACAATTCAATACATAAAAGCTGGGAGTAATTACAGATTGACTAATTTGTTAACACAGAGTTGAACAGCGATGGATCAGAATAATCCAGTGGCAGAACATGGAATTAGGTATCTGAATTCTGGTTCCAGCTGAGACTTTGCCAGTTAGCAGTTGTATAACCCTATCCTCACTTCACTGACATGATTCTGTTCCAAAAAACAAGTCATTGTGTGAGCATCAGCATTATGGGAAAAGGCAAGATGATGACATCATTGCATAACTGCCAAATTACATCATTGCACAATGACCAAACCCATTGAGAATCATGGCATAGTCTTGACCATAATAGCCAGTTGTGTTAGTCCGGGTAGACTAGAGGAACAAATTTCATAAACACGCATATAGATATAAGGAAAAGGTTTATATACAAGAGTAACAGGACATTGAGCCCAGTCCAGTTCAAAGTTATAAGTTCAATATTAACCCATATGCCCAAAATCAGTCTATAACGCCTCCTTCCGACTCACAAAGTCACAGGTCAGTGGGTGCAGAATCCCGGTGCTGGCAGGGGTCTCCCCATGGCTCCTTGCTTCCAAGGCTCAGAGTCCTTCAACAGCAGAAGCAACTCATCACTGCCAGAGATCTCCATCTGGCTGCCCCAGCTTCAGAGGTCTGGCTCCATCAGGGCAAAGCTGTGTGGTCTCTCCGCCAGCTCATCCAGCTTGTCGGATGCTGCCATCTTGTCCGTGATTAATCGTCTCTGAGACTATCTCCCAGCAACTGGGGAAGATAGCTTCTCATTTTCATGAGTGAAATATCGCGAGATTTCCCAGAAGTCTCAGGAGAAAGCCATGCCCACATAGAGGCCTCATTGACTACTCAATGGCTATCTCCAGATTAACAGGCTAGACTCCACCCCTACATTTCAATCATAAAATTAACATAAGCACATGACTGCCCTGTGTTACTCTCACCTCATACCTCAGCATTTATTACTGCCAGACGTATGTCATCAATGTGAAAAACAGTGGGATAGTAGATTGTTTTACTGTTGCTGTGAATGCAAAATGTCCAGCTGCTAGATAGAGATTAAATGAGGACAGAGGGTGATGGACAAGCTACTTAACCCTTCTCAATCTCAGATAACTTTGTTGCTGTTTGTTTGTGCTTTGTGTTGTTTTTCAACACCATGGGGCTAATATTAGTAATCTCTTCCCTGACTAGCTCCAGGGGTTGTTAAGGATGCTCAAAATCTTTTCTGCCTCTATCGCTTCATGTTTTTAAAACAAAATTGGCTTCACCCTAGAGTCTACCATACTCATAATGGTATATAATATTACATAGTAAACATTGTATTACATAGTAATTACAAGTATTACATAGTAAACAAAGTTACAGTCCTGTACATTTGTCTTTTCATTTATTTAATGCCATATCATGCGTATCGCTCCCTATCTTCTTCAGGTGGTTAAGGACCACATGATATCCCATTCTGAGATGATGATGGTCTCATTACATCACACACTTCTCCTACTGCACATCTGGTTTCCCATGATTTACTATCGCACAGCCTTGTCAAGTGCAGAGAAAAGCGAGGGAAGGACTCTGGAATCCACAAACTGAGATCCAATCGATTGTTCTCCTTCCGGTTGTTCTCCTTCCATGAACTTGTCTGACAGGAATTAGAACCCTTAGCAGGAATGACTGAGAGACTGATCTCTTCCAGGGGAGGGAGGACTCCGTGGAACCAGGCAGAGGCTGTGCTTGCCTGTTTATTAGAGCTGATTTACCTGACGCTGCCACAAGCATTACCTGTGTTTATCCAAGAGAAGAGTTCTTCCCATTCGACTGGCCTAAGGACACCTCCATTCAGAGTTTCTGTCTTGTTTCATTGTGCATTTAAACCCCAAATGACAGGGGTGTGCAACAGTGCTTATCGGAGATTCAAATGGAGCAATCTCGGGCTGAGCCCCGGTGGCGTAGTGGTTGTGCGCGGGACTGCAGCCCACTGGGATGGAGGTTCAATTCCGGCTCCCAGGAGCAAAGGCTGGGCCTCCTACTCCCACCACCTGAGGGCAGTGATGCCTAAAATAAAAAAAAAAATTAAAAAAAATTAAAATCAAATGGAGCAATCTCACTGTGCTGATAGCCAGCTTTTGCGCCCTGGACCTTTCCGTGAGCAGCCAGGTGCTTAACGGCTGTGCCACCAGGGTGCCTGCGCTTTAGTCAGTCTTGCATTTTAAAAGAGGCATTTTAAAACCCTGCGTCTCTGCGTCCCTCACATTTCTATCCCCCTCTCTACTCTTTAAGAGGAGAAGGCCAGTAACAGCCTACACCCCTCTCTACTCTTGGCCAGTAACGGCAAAAGTTCCTACTTTCCTGGCAGAGGATGTGGGGGACGTGCATTTCTAGATATGCGTGTTGGTTTGTTTATTAATAACTGGGTGGGGGCGCAGTGGACAGGGCTCAGTGCACTGCTGGCCACTAAGAATAACCGAGTTGGCTTCCCAGTCTCAAGCTCTGTGTTACACAGACCGATTATTTTGATGTACCAGTAGGATAGCTCTTGCCATGTGGTTTACTTTCTTTCCTTTGTAGAAAATTAGGCACAAAAATAAACACTAAGAAGACGCTTACTTTTTTTCTTTTTTCTTTTTTTTTAGCTCCGTAGAGCATTTTTGTTTTGAGGGTTTTGTTTGGTTGGTTGGTTGGTTGCTGGGTTGTTTTTTTTGTTTTTTGTGGGTTTTTTGCTCCAGTGGATTTTCTAAGCTGCAATTGTTTCTTTTTAATATAAATCATTTATTGGGGGCTCTGACAGCTCTTATAACAATCCGTATGCATCAATTGTATCAAGCACATTTGTACCAAGGTAGACACTGTGAAGTAAGAGGATGGACATTGATAGTCTCACCCTCGCGCTGTTAGCTCAGCACTACTGGACTTTAGAAAGTCACTTGCAGGTCCTGAGCCTCAGTGTGTCTGTTTGTAAAGTGAGAGATTAAGACTGGGCATATTCTACCTTGCCTTCTGGCCCTGGCTTTGTTGTTGTTGTTGTGGTGGTGGTGGTGGTGGTGGTGGAGGTTGTGGTGGAGATGGTG
>PVJH01034007.1:0-21056 GCA_004026705.1 Nesogale talazaci | reverse complement strand
TCAGGCACTCTGGACCCTCGATTTGACCCCCAGCTTCCACCCATCTCCCATCTGTGACAGACCCAAAGTCTCTGGTCTGTGTTCCTGGTCCCTGGAGCTGCTCTCTCTATAGTCCCACAAGCGCTACTTACTTTCTGTGACCCCGAGGATGTGGAGCTCTTGAGAGACCCAGGCTTGAAGGATCTACTCATCTTCCTTAGGGAGTTCCTCTGGCCCGGGCCTTGCATCGGTGCACAGAGGCAGAGCCCCTTCGGAAGCCCACTGGACGTGCAAGGTGCCCAGGCTTGGGGCAAGACCAGCAGGAGTCTGGGTCGTTGGACGATTGTGTGCTGCCTCCAGCTGCCTGGTGTTCTCTGCTCCTCTGCAACATCTGTAGCCGAGCTTAATCCCAATATCCCCCACAGGTTTATAGGGGACAGATTTAGCAAATGGTGATTGGAAATAAATCTACTTTGGGGAAGTGGTGGCCACAGAGAGAGGGTGGTCAGATGGAACAATGGTGGTCTCCAGACAGGCACACTACTGTGAGAACAGATGACCTGAAACAAACTTCCCAGAGTTCGCTGCCACTCCGCAGTTGTCAAGTCAGTGTCCACTGGGTGACTTCCGGGTCTCAGAGCAGGATCAGGACAATGCCCAGGCACAGTCCAGCTTTCTCTCCTAACCCACCCGTGTCGGTTTTCTCTCTGTCAACTTGGTGAGAGGACAGCATTGCTCAAGGTCTGTGTTGACCTACATGTTTGCTATTTGCTAGCTCTGTTGAGGGCTGTGTGGGGATCTCTCCTGTCCCTGTTCATTTCAGAGGTGTCTCTCTTAGCTCCTCGGAATAGTTCATTTCCTCAAGAACACCTGGGATCTTTGCCTGTTCCTCTGATTGTACTTTTCAAAGCTACCATGCAGGTCTGCCTCTCCATCATGTTGTGGCCCATTCTCTCTTTATTTTATCACACTTATATGCAGGGGCACAGTCTGAATCTCACTCTGGACAGGAACATTTTTTCCCCTCATGGTCATATACAAACGCTAAGGACAAAATGAGCTCTTTTATACAGGTCATTTCACTACCGCTGAGTCTATTTTCTACGTATAGGAGAGGGTAGAATTTCCCTTATGGCCAAGAGACCATAACACACAGGAGTACAAAGCCTCTTCCTTCTTGCATGGAACAGCTGGTGATTTAGAACTGCTGACTTTTGGTCCAAGGAGTCTCCTACCACACCACGGCACTTCATGGCAGATCAGTAAATGAAAGATAAGCTGCCTGGAGGAGTCTTTGGGTAGGGGTAGGGCAAATGAGGAATTTCAGGCGCTAAACCAAAGCTTGGAAGTTGGAGTCTACTCAAAGGTGCTTTCAAAGAAAACAAACAAAAAACCAGCCATCAAAACCCTTCAGAGGAAGCATTCTTCCCTGGCACATATGGGGTCCTCTTAAGTGAGAATTGACCGAAAAATAACCAGTAATGCTGTCTGAGGCCACCTAGCCAAGTGGAGCCCATTCTCATTTGCTGACAGCTGGCGGCTTGCTCACTTCTTGCTTAGATCCCATGCTTTCCACTAGGACCAGCTTCTGCGTTTGAGGTCTAGCCAGGAGCCTCTCAAGAGCCACCTCAGGCGTCTTCCTTCTGCAACCTCCCCCCTCGCGCAGAAGCTGGAGCCGCCCACGGGGTGGGACTTGGGTGCTCTCTGCTCCTCCTTTGAGATCACTTACTCCCTGTACTGGCATCATATACCCAATTCTCTGCTCAGAACCTCACAGGTCAGTTTCCTTTTCTTTGTGTGGTTTTGAATGCTGAAGTCTTTCTCCCATCTTTAAAGCAAGAGAAAAACAAGTCTGCTCCCTCGACCTCCCCTTATTAATTGCCTCTTTACATCAGTTATTTCCATCCATCTTTATTGACTCTCTACTGTTGAGCTGCATGTTCCACAGCGGGTATTTGGCAATGGTGAACAGGGAGGTGAAAAGCTTGTCCCACAGAGCTGCCCATATCGAGGAAAGCAGACGTTTTCAGAACACGAAGGGAACAAATGTTAGAGAGTGACAAGAACCAAGGAGTCATGCGAAGCTGGGAAAAGAACTGGAAAGTGTATTTCACTAGCCAGGACAGGCCTCTTGGAGAAGATGTTCAATCTCAGAAGAGAGGTGAAGGAAGAAGCAATTCAGACATTTGGGGCAAGAATTGCAGGTTTTCCATCAAGAGCAAAAACAGTGGGGTCTTTCTGTTGTATTCAAGGAAAAGCAGGGATCTTTGCCCTTGAACCGAGTCATCTAGGAGGAGGGCACCAGAGGGTGAAGGTAGACTTATGAGAGGGAAGGAAAAGGCTATACAGATCCTACAAGGCACTCTTTTGGGGTTTTCCTTTAGCCACACATTCTGATTTGTAGCATTAAAGAACACTGTGCTTCATGGAGGAGGAAAGGAGCCACCAAAGAGGAGTTGCAGAGATGTCGGAAAGCGATGCTACAAGTGTGAACAGGATGATTGGTGAGTGGTGGTCTGGCACTGGAGAAATGTTAAGGCAGAGGCAATATGATTTCTAGAAAGATGTGAGGTGTGAGAGAGCAAGGGGAGTCAGGGCAACTGCAAAGTGTTCGAATTTGGAGTCCACTCAGAGCTACTGCAGAAGAAGAACTTGGTAAATTACCCCTGAAATACCAGCCATTAAAGATTCTAAAAAGTATAGTTGTGCTCTGGCACATGAGACTTCCAGGAATCAGCGTCAATTCAATGATAAATGGTTATGATGTGCTTATTTAAAAATTTTTGTAGGATAATGGAGTTGCTCTCAAATGAGATGAGGAGGCTGTGGGTGAATCGTATTTGGGGAGTTTAGACTTTTATGTTGCTAAATCTAATGGCATTTTCAGACTGTATTGTTTATGACCTCTCAGAAGTATAACTCAAAAACTCACCTCACTGCCATCTATCAAGTCTATTTGGACTCATAACAATGCTATAGGACACAGCAGAACTGTTCCTGTGGGTTTCCAAGACTTTAACTCTGTGGAAGCAGAAAGTCACATATTTCTCCTGAGAAGTGGCTAGTGGTTACGAACACCTGATCCTGTGGTGAGCAGCACAATGCATAACCAACTATGCCACCTACATCATTATGTGGTCCTAGTTTTCCTCTTCTTAAAGACTGGTCTACCCAAATGATAATTTTCACATTCCCTAGACTCTGTTCTAAGTCCTACTTGGTTCTCATGCCCACACTAGGAGGTGGCAATCTGTCCTTAGCTCCATTATTGTAGGACCATTCCAAAATTAACAGCCCCGGTCTGACCCTCTTCTCAATCTATACCTGGTGACCAGAGACCCAATACCCGGTGCCTCAATTCAGCACTTTCTGTCTATTCTCAGGTCCACTTCGCAGACCTTGTCCATGATCAAAGTTCTCTTCACCGTGATGGCACCAGATTTGAAGATAGGGAAGTCTGTGCAGTGGGAGTCATGGAGACACCTTCTGAGTGGCACCTTAAATCCAAGTCACTTCAGTGTCATCACTTGAAACAGTTCTCATGCCTGTCTACATCTCTAAACCCTAGCACCTCCCCAAACTACCATCACATCTCCTTGATGGTAACAGAGATTTTGAGCTTTGCTCTATTACCATGATTCCACGTTAATCTCTACTTACATGAAAGTAAGAATAATCTTTTAAAATTGTAGGCCTGGTCATGTGATGCTTATGCTTAAAGTCTCTCAGGGCTTAGGGCTGACCCAAATCCTCAGCTGGCTGCTGAAGTGGTAATTTTTTTTCTGTGTCCCTAACTCACTCCACAACTGTTAGATCCTACTGATTCCCACCCCCCTCTCCCCCAATCTCCACTACACTGCTTTCTGTGCATTCAAGTACTGTCTTCTGCCATGCTGTGACACTTGCCTGGTGGCCAGTGCAGGCATGCACTTCCAAAGTGGATATTCTTGGAGTACACCTCACATGAGTTGGGCTCACTGACTTAGTTCCATAATTTTGTCACATATCAGAACATAGAGAATGTATGGAAACTCCCTGTTTCATGAGACTTGCATAATCCTCACACATACACACCCAGTTGACCAAAAGAAGTGCACCCTAAGGAAATGAATGTTAAACTCAATTACATTTTTAAAATGAAGAATTATAAGACAATAGAATGCCATCACCAGTGCACCTTACATCTTTTGCTCAGAATATAAGAATGATTCAACACTAGGAAATCAAGCCATGTAATTAATAACATCAATCCAAGAAATTGGATTACCAAAGAAATGCCATATAATCATCTCAGTAGCTGCCCAAACCATCTGACTCTTCTCAGTGGTGGCCAAAATACACATTTTTCAATATTTAGCAACCATTCCTTAGTATAACAAAAGTCAAATGGAAGTTCTGGGAAAATAATAGTACAAATAAACTTCCCTTTCATGAAAACAGATATCCACTGAAAGTCTGTGAGGATAATTAAAGTATTGATAAAAAAATCATAGAAACCCGTATTAGTTAAAAAGATCAGATATGAAGCTATTGCTTTTTTCCCCTCTAACATATCTCCCATCTAGGTCTTTTCTCTTTGAGGATTACACTAATAATTCCTCATTTTATACCATGTCAATTATCTAATTATCATTGAGGACCTGAAATTACATTTCTTGTGCATGTTCTTTGAGTTGGGAAACAAAAAATAATTCTGAATGGGGAAATGTAAGGAATATAGGGTGGATAGGGTAAGGTTTTCCAACAAAACCTTTTAGAGCAAACCTTTAAAGTATTAGTATAAGTGTTTTGTTGTGATGGACATTTTTTTTTTCCTGGTACAACTTTCCTGGCATTTTTCTCACCAATGCAGTCTTCAATTTTGTTAAAACTTCTTCATAATAAGCTCACATGGTTGTCCTTTAAGAAAGCTTACCAAGGTCACCCCTTTAGAATAAACACACACACACACACACACACACAACCAGTCACCATAACTTTATGGGCTGACTTCTCTGCCTTGAACTTAACTGGCCAGCAGATTCCCTTGGAAGCCACTGTTTTGATTGAACCTTTTATTTGAAGGCATTCTAATGAAATTCTGCCATTAAGTCAATTTTGACGCCTGGTGACCCTATAAGACAGAGTAGAACTGCCCCTGTGGAGTTTCGAGACTGTTAATCTTTATGCGAGCAGAACACCTCATCTTTCTGCTGCTGACTGTTCCAAACTGCTGCCTGTGCTTAGAAGCCCACGAGGTAAGCTATTACACCACCAGGACTCAAATGAGACGAAGACAATCATATCAATAAGAGAACTTGTTTCAACAAGCCACTACTCACAGGCGACTCAAAAATGTTTTGTTTGGAATACACCTGTGAACATATGAATAGAAATCCTAGTAGCAATAATTTTTTCCTTCTCTAGCATTTCATAATTCTACTGATGAAATACCAAAAATGTTTTCACAAGCATTGACAGCTGGGAAACATTTTTTCCTGGAAGTTCTAATCTACATAAAAAGAAAACAAACCCAATAAGATACAAATACTGGATTCAAGGATCCATGATCTTGAAAATGAATCTCTCCAGAACAAAATACAAGACCTAGTTATGAAAATGAACCCCCTTCAAAAAAACACCCTGAAGATAATCTAATAATTCTATAGGACAACATCCAAAGGAAGAACATATGCCTGATGTATGTTCCCCAGAAACAAAAGTAGAAATGACAACTACTAAGAAAATAGCTGATGAAATATTTAAGGGGAACTTCTCTAACATCATGCCAAAACATAAACTAGCTATGCAGGAAGTCCACAGAACTCTGAAATTGGAAAGCAAACCACATCACACAAACAACCTACAAAGAAAAAATTAAAACCTCAACAAAACCAACAACATGAAAACCATATATGAAGGACAAGAAATTATATACAAGCAAAACAAAAATGAGCAGTGTAACAAGAAGACAATCAAATAGCAATAGGAACACAACACAAAAAAATCATGAAAAATAAAACCAGTGATACCATTAAAAAATAACAAAATGACAGTAGCAAAACTACACTTATCAATAACAATTTACAATCAATATTGTAAATGGGCTGAACTCACCAGTTAAAAGATGAAGACTAAGAGAATGCATAATGAAACCTGTGGACTTTTAATATGTTGCTTAATGAAAGACACCATGGATATAAAGGTAAACATATACTACAAGTAAAGGGATGAAAAACATATCAAGCTAATGGCAGTTGACAGAAAGCTGTAGTAGTAGTAATTTTAATCTCAGACAAAATAGACATCAAAGTTAATGACATGAGAGATACAGAAGATGATACTATATGTATAAAAACTAATTGAATAAGTAACCATAGCCATAATTGATATATATAGTAATATAATAATACTGTTGGATAGGCATGCAAATAGTTTTTCCCTCACACAGAATGCATGGAAAAGTGGATTCCTGCAGATATCAAATTCCAGCTCATGGCCAACGAGTGTATTCTGACTTGTAAGGACTCTATTCTGACTGGTAGGGTGGAGTTGAGCTGACTGGTAGGGTGGAGTTGAGCTGTCTCTTTGGCTTTCCTGGGTTGGAAATCTTTGCAGGAGTAATAAGTTTGGGCTGCTCACTTGTGGTTTTCAGTCCAGCATATGGCCCCTACACCATCAGGTGCCCCAATTGCAGGTACGGATAGGTTAAAATTTAACATTTTATTATTTATTTTCCTTTTGGACCAATTTTTGTCTGGGTGTTTATTCTACTTTCTTTTGATTGAAGTTTTTCTGTTTTAGTTTGTGGTTTTTATAAAAATAACTTTATTGGCATATAATTCATAGGTCATGGAATTTGATTGTTCCATCATATTAAGAAGAATTGTGGGGCTGAGCCCTGGTGGCGTAGTGGTTGTGCGCAGGACTGTGGCCCATTTGGACAGAGGTTCAATTCCAGCAGTGGGGCTGGGCCTCCTACTCCCACCGCCGGAGAGCAGTGATGCCCCCCCCCCCAAAACAAAACAAAACAACAACAAAAAAAGAATTGTGTAATCTTCACCACAATAAATGTCAGGATAATCTTTTTCTCATATTCACTTTTGTTAACTATACATTTTCCCCACACTCCCCTGCTGTGCTGCATAAAACTCAAACTTATTGGCAAGTGTTGATTCTGACTCCTGACTCTACAGGATATGGTAGAACTGCCTTGTGGGTGTCCTACACTAGCTCTTTACTGGAGTAGAAAACCCTGTCTTTCTCTTGCAAAGCAGCTGAAGGATTTGAACAATGACCTTGTGGCTAGCAGCCCAACATGTAACCACTACTCCACAGGACTTATTGCTATGCCTCTAGATAATTACTAATCCAGTTACTGTCTCAATAGATTTACCATAGGAAGCAAACAACAAGAACAATAAAACCTCAACAACAATGACAAAACAAAACAAAAACAGAAAAAACTGAATCAAAAGGAAAGCAGAAAATATTAGAAACCATTATATTTCTTGGATCATACAGGCTGGTGCACTTCTTAGCAATGGGATTAGTTGACACCTCACTTAGATGACTGCTTGTGGAAGACAAAGTTCCCAGACACTATTCTTTCTGATAGTTGGACACCATATGGTTTCTTTACTACACAGTGCAATAGCCCATAACTTCTTCAAAAGGGCAAATACAGAGTAGGGACATGTCATAAGAACAAATTGTCTTTAGAATAGGCCTAAAATTAAGTGCAATGCCCAAATCCAATTATATACCTTGAGTTTATGTAGTTTACTTTAGTCTATTTTTGCCTTTTTAAATTTAAGATGTGTCTCTTCTAGATAGCATACAGATGGGTCTGGTTTTCTAATCCTGACTGATGTTCTGTCTTTTGATTGCTTTATTTAAGCCATTGACATTCAGTGTCATTACTGATACACGTGGGATTGTTTCTGTCATTTTGCTGTATGTTTTTTTAGGTATCTGTTCCTCCTCTATTTCTGTGCTGTTTTGAGTTTTGCTTTTATATTGGTTTCTGCGTGGTGTTATCCTGTCTGTTACTCTCAGGTTTGTCTGCAATTGTTGATTGTGTGTCCATACTGATCTGGTTAATGTTTTTTTGTACTTTTGATGTAATTTTTATGAATTTCTTTAGTTTTATTTGTCTGAAAACACCTTTATTTATCCCTCATACTTGAGGGATAATTTTGCTAGATTTAGAATTCTTGGTTGATAGGTTTTGTCTTTCAGAATTTTATATATGTCCACTCCATTGTCTTCTTGCCTGCATAGTTTCTGCTGAGAAGGCTGAGCTAATATTTTTGGGTTTTCTTGAATAGAGAACTATTCTTTTTTCTTCTAGCTGGCCTCAGTATTCTCTTCCTTTCCTTGAAATTGAAGACTTTGGCTATGATATAGTGTGATGTTTTTCTTTGGGGATCTATCCTATTTGAGGATTCTCTCAGTTTCCTAAAAAGAAGCTTTTTGATGTTGGGGAAATGTTCTTCCATGCTTTCTAATACTATTTTTTCAGTATATATTTTTGACTTCTTTTTGTTCCAGAATCCAGATGAGATGCAGGTTATTTCTTTTGATAACATCCCACATCATTCTTAGGCTGTCTTCAGATTCCTTTGATTTTTTTTTGTTGACTTTTTCTCTCATTTGATTGTAGTCAGAGAGGTGGTCTTCATGTCCACTGAGTCAATTGTCCTCTCTCTCATTCTATTCCTCTGGTGTTTTTCTTTATTGCCAATTTCTGTTATCTCATCGTATGTCATCTGGGGTTCTTTTTAATGTAAGGATTCTGGTTTTTTACTCTCTTCTGCTGTTTTTATGAGTGCTCCTCACATCTCCCTATAGAACCTAAATGTCATTCTTTTGTATTACATAGTTTCATGGCCTCTTCTTCAGAGTTATCCACTGGGTTTGACTGGTTTGTTGGTTGTTTGTGTGTTTTGGTTTTTTGTTGTTGCTTACTTTGGTCTATTGTTGTTTCATTTCTCAGTATCTTGGTACAGCTATTAGTGATGTGTGATCTGCTGGACCATGTGGAGATAGTTCACTTTGTTTAGGAACTTGGGAGAAGTCTAATAGGAGCTGGAAAATATACAGTTGTGAAATAGAGAAAAGAGGAGAGAGATGGGTAAGGGAGGAAAGTGGAGGAAAAGAAGAGTGAAAGTAAAATAATCGTGGTGGTCACTTTCCCTGCAGATGGATTTTGGGTACCCACTCTGTACTCCCCCTCATTTATAATGATATAATTTTTAGTTCTTTGATGTCTGATACCTGATCCCTTCAACGCTTCATGGTCACACAGGCTGGTATGCTTCTTCCATGTGGACTTTGTTGCTTCTGAACTAGATGGCTGCTTGTTTACCTTCAAGCTTTTAAGACCCCAGATGCTATATTTTTTGATAGCTGGGCACCATCAGCTTTCTTCACCACAATTGCCTATGCACACATTTGTCTTCCGTGATTGTGTCGGGAAGGTGAGTATCATGGGATGCCAACATAATAGAACAAAGTGTTCGTGCATTGAGGAAGTACTTGAGTGGAGGTCCAATGTCCATCTGCTGCTTTAATGTGCACCCTATAAATATATGCATATAGATCTATTTCCTCATTATCATATATAAATACATGCACCTATGCTCATGCTTGTATTTAGACTCTGTAGATGCTCTTTGCCTCTTGTCCCGCTCTCATTCTCATCCTTCATTTGGGTTTCAGTAATTTCTTTCTGTTACGTTATTCTTGATCGATCCCTACCAGGCCTCTCACACCCACCTTGCCATTGATTTTGAATCACTTCTTGTTCCCTTGTCCTTAGGATGGTCGGCACCATCTCTTTGGCCCCACCACTCCATCTCCCACGTCTCCCTGGAACTATTAGTCCCATTGTTTTCTCCTCTGGACTGTTTATCCAACCTATCTTATCCAAATAGAATTGCAGAGATAATAATATGTACAACCCCCTCCCCCAAGATGTTGCAAGACAAAGCAACAAAAGAAAACAAATGGTGACAATAAAAAATCCAATGTCCAGGAAAGATATATAAATATGTAAAAAAAATAGCAAAATTAGTTTTTAATATATTTAAAACATTGGGCAGAAAAAAGGAAAATGAATTGATGTGATCAAATATATTGTACTGGCAATGAGACTCAAGATATTGAAATTTTAATATTATTTGTAAAACAGCTCCCAAAGTGTGATTTCTTAAAATAATGCATACATGGTGTGACTTCTTTAACTTAAGCTTACATTAGTATGTATCATGAAATGTAAGAAAATATGGCAACAAATTTAAAATTTGTTATCTCAAGGCAGTGAAATGTGAAGTGCTATTTATTTCTTCAAAAATTTTGGATAAAAAAAAGAGACGAGGGCTGAGCCCCGGTGGCGTAGTGGTTGTGCCAAGGACTGCGGCCCACTGGGACGGAGGTTTAATTCCAGTAGTGGGGCTGGGCCTCCTGCTCCCACCACCGGAGAGCAGTGATGCCCCAAAAACAACAAACAAAACAAAACAAAAAAAAGAGACGAGGGATGAGCCCTGGTGGCATAGTGGTTGAGTGCGGGACTGCGGTCCACGGGCTTGGCTCTCCAGGAGCAGTGCTGGGTAGCTCCCATGACCACCAGAGGGCAGCGATGCCCCCAAAAAAAAAGAAAAAAAAGAAGAGACAAATGAATGAATAAAGCCCCGGTGGTGTAGTGGTTGTGCACAGGACTGCGGCCCAATGGGACGGAGGTTCAATTCCAGCAGTGGGGCTGGGCCTCCTCCTCCCACCACCAGAGAGCAGTGATGCCCCCCACCAAAAAAACAAAAACAAAAACAAAGAACTTAAGCAGTTATCATAAAAGGAACTGCGAATATCCTATTGATTTATCAAAAGATGCCCAACTTCACCATTGATCACAGAAATGCAATTTTAAAAAGCATCGAGAAGCTTTTTTGGAGGCACTGATGGAGGAAAATTTAAAATATGATGCTATAATGGGACTAGGAGGGAGTGCTCATACTTCCCACTGGGATTATACATTGGAGCAAAGGACAATGACTGCATCTGTGAACATTCAAAATGCTTTTCTTGACCATCTGCTTCCAAGGACATTTATACATATGGACTGAGAAGTATGAGCAGTTCTCATTGACATAGTGCTTATAGGGCAAAAAATACCAAAACCCTGCAAACATCACAAGTGTCTATCTGTAGAAGAATGAATGAGTAAATGAAACTTCTGAAATAGTAGGCAACTATTGCAAAGTGAGTTTATGCCCAGACACGGAGAAACCTCTTAGATATATTATTTAGTGGATACATTAGGTTGCATACAGTGTTATGCTTTTTGCTAGCTGCCTGTGAAAATATGCCAGGCTAGACAAAATCCAAAAGATGGAGATGTGGGCAAGGGTCATACAGGGCCAAGGAGAAAAAGGAGGGTTTGGTGGTTAGATTTTATGTCAACATGTACCTGGATGAAAGTCTAGGGGCTGTGTCCAACCTATGAACCAATTCTGAAACTGAGGACCAATTCACAACTTTTTATGAGAACCAATGAAAAGCTCTCTCCTGTCTTTTACCTTCATGCTTGCTTGGATTCTGTGTCTGCCTCCAGCAGAGGCCTCATGTAGGCTACCAATCCTGGAAGCTGCCTGTGCCCTGCCATGCTCCCACCAATCTTGGATGCATCAAGACCATAGTGTGTATATTCTCTCTCTGTCTAAGACCCAGGTTCTCACCACTTGCAATGACAGCATACTAAGAATCTTATAATTGAGGCATGAAAAAATGTGATTTTATTGAGCTATTTACAAGTACATTTATAGGATCTCTAAAATTGGCTTCAAAAAAGTGTCAGTGGGGTGTGGATGGGGCAGAGGTCAATATCAAATCCTCTGGTTAAAATCAGGAAGGTTCAGATTGAGAAGGGAAGAGGTCAGTTAGTGCAAAACTTATACATACAGTTGAACAACGTCATTTCTGTAGGGGATGCGAAATGGGATTACCCGGGAGTAGTTAGTGGATTTCTGGTTCTGCCATCCATACTTTTGGGGGGCAAGCTTAATTTTGTTGGTTTTCATGGTCACTGCTAAGGAGGAAGAGAGTCCGAATCTCCCTTCTTCAGCCCTAGGCAGACAAGAAGTTGACCTTAGTGCAGCCAAATGGATGTTCCTGCCTGGGATGTGGTGGCTGAGGGAGATAATAACGTGAAGGAAAATTGACCTTACTTTCCTTGAAGGGTGACAACGCAGCTGAAATGGACGTGGTAAATTTTGACTCCTATACTCCTATTGAGGAGCTGTCGAAAGCAAGTTCAGCTGGGCATTTCCCCAAACATGGTCATCCAAGTGTCAGCAATGTGTCCTATGTGGCCATCCAAGTGTCCTATGTGTTCTTTGTAGAAAAGGGCCCCCTTATCGCTCTGCTCTGTAGTTGGAAAGGAGAAGCAAAGAGTGCTGACGTTCAGTGTCTGGTTAACAGAGTCGAGTGTGTGCTAACAGGATTTGAGTATGGAAAACATACAGTTTGAGAAATGCCAGAGAAAGGACTGAGATTCCCCAAGGCTAACTGAAGAGAGCCACTAGTTCATTTGACACTGTGTCATTGGGAAGAAGACCCCCAGATGAGCAAAACGCCAGGGGGACCATACCATCAAATTCAGTTGCTGAACCTGAGCCCCAAACAAAGATACACATCTGTATCTATATATCTACATCTGTCTATATCTATTCATTTTATACCAAAAAAAAATAAAGCATATTTTATATCGAAACTGAGATTGGGTGGACAAAGTTAAAATGCAGAAAGAGGAATGGAGGGAATTGAGTGTAAGGAGTGTTCGTTGCTAATAAGGAGGGAAGATTTTAAAGTCTCAGGGTATAACTAGAGACATAATTGTATGAATAGTCCTCATCACGTTTCAATGACAGTGTTACAATGAATGAAAATTATGGTTAGTATAGATTTAATGTACACATCCTATGACTCAATAGCTTTTAGACTCTTGGTATGCAAAAATAGAGCATGCTCACACTAGTCCCTCTCATAATGAAACCAATATCTGGTCCCAAAGGCACCAACTGAATCTGCCATATCTGCTGAATCATTTGATATATGCACTGTCTGCATCCTCTAGTTTCAAACACAGGTAGACGTTTTCATGTCCTTTCTTCATGCTGACCTCACCCAAGCCCCACGGCAGTTTCCTGGAATCATTGTGGGGCTGCCCCTAGATTAGCACCCATGGAAGATCTTGCTCAACTCTGTTTCCCAGATTTACTGGAGGGAAAAAAGAAGTAGGGGTCTACTTGAAAACTTTTCACTTATCCAAGCTAGTCCTTGCAGCTGGACTAGGCCTGGGGGCGGGGCAGGGTACTGAATCCAAAAGAAACTCTACTGAGTAATGTCACCTATTTGAGAAATAATTAATTCAGTTTTATTCCCAAAGACATGCTCCATGCCTCCAAGAGACTCTTTCTACCAAGAATACATAAATGTATTTTCCAAGGCTGACTGAAATCCTTGATCTGGCAGAGTATGTGGTCATGGTAGAGTGATGGTCATGGTTTCCTGGTGTCTTGTATTAGAAGGACATCTCAGACCACTGGGACAGTAGACAAGAACACAACAACTCAGTTCTGTCTGCCACGGTTTGGGATATATGGCTCAGGCTGTGCAACCATCGCACCTGGGCTACTGGTTGCAGCCGCAGATACTTACTACAGCAGCATTTTGGCTATCTGATATGCTTGCATAAACCTCTTTTTATTTATTTCTGTCAATTACTCTTTCTGCCAGTCCATATCTCTTCCTTCCTTCCTTCCTGTCTTCATTTCATTTTATATTTTGCCACCTACTGTCTTTCAGACAATTCTGACTCATGGAGACTCCATGTGTATTGGAGTGCTCTCGAGGGGTTTTGATGGCTGGTTTTTCAGGAGTAGATTGCCAGACCTTTCTTCTGAAGTGCCTGTGGGTGAATTTGAACCCCTGGTATTTCAGTTTGCAGTTGAGCACCATAAACCCTTGTACTTCCTGGGTTTAAAAGTGCACATGTTGATTTATCAAACATAGAAAGTCTTCACTAGCTTGGGAGAAATGAAGAACAAAAAGCCTAATAGATGCAGTCCCCCCCCCCCATATTATTCAAAGCTCAGAGTGTGTGGCAGAATAGTTCTTTGCTTCTAAAAGGGAATGGCCCTTGAGACCTAGTGCAGAGACAAGGACCTATGAAAGCTCCTCTCATTAATGGGCCATTACACTTCACATCCAGTAAGTCTCTTTAGATCCTGCATAATGGACAGAATTAACTTCACGTTAAATCTAGTGGTATTAGTCATGTCCCATTCCCTGAGTTTGAGCTTTCAGCATTTTGAAACCCTCCATCAAGATTAAAGGCAAGTGTGCAAGCCAGATCAGGACTAAACCACCAAACAGACAGACCATCCCCTGGACTGGGATAATGGTCTTCTTTTCATCCACTATCTAAATATGTGGCCTATCTAAATATCAGCTGCTTTTATGCTATGAGATGAGACAGGTGACCTTTTTCTAAGTACCCAAGCAACCTAGATCTTGAAGGAAGTCTGTAGGAATTCAGTACAGTCTAAGCCCTGGCATGGCTGTGAAGCTCTGTGCATTGTTACTTCCTCATGACTAGAAAACTCCCATCAACCCCATAATGTGGTCAGAGATCCCACTTTGTATGGGGGCACTTTGTATTGTGACATACATTCCATGTGGGAAATGCAGGTTAAATTCATGGTCAATGAAACTCCTGCGCAGTTGAGGTTTTCTGTTGGTTGAAATTTGCATACTGCCATATTTCAGCAGAGCTTCCAGATTACTATAGATTAGAAGGAAGGTCTTGCTATCTACTTCGGAAAACTTGCTAATAACCTTTTGGAGCCCAGCAGTCTCACAGCAGTTCGATTCTCAAGTGATTGTGGAGATGGTGCAGTACTGGGTAGTGTTTGTTCTGTTGCACCTGGAGGTCATCACCACCACCAGCAATATGTGTGGAAGCTCCTTGCACACTGTGAAAAACTCTAAACTTAGGGTTTAAGCTACTGTTGCTGTGAGGCCCCGGCCCCTCCTTTTAGCAGACTGACAGCTTGCACTGGAATAAAGTTGATCATGGTCATTCATTGACACATGGCATATCGTTCTAACTTTGTTTAACATTTATTTATCAAGTGTCTGCTGTTAAAAAAAGAGTTCATATGAATAGTAAAGGAATGGGGAAAAACAAGATGAGGGTATCAGTGCTCTTCAAAATTTGTGACATTGGATTATTTCTTTTTGCTAGAGCAACAACCTAGATCTCTTAAATATCCTAAAGAAGGTAGTATCTAAAGACACTGATACATACATATATACACACATACATACACTACTGCACAATATTAAAATATAATGATGAATTTGCAAAGCACCTCACAATGTGGATCAACCTGGAGATTATGCTGAGTGAAAAGAGGTCGATCACAAAAGGATAAGTTTTGTACGAAACCATTATTATTAAAAGTTATGGGACTGAGCCCTGGTGGCGTAGAGGTTGTGTGCGGGACTGTGGCCCACTGGCTTGGTGGTTCAAATCCAGCAGCAGCTTCCAGGAGCAAGACTGGGCCTCCCACTCCCACCAGAGGGCAGTGATGCTGAAAAAAAGTCACGGAAAGCTTTTTTATACTTACAGAATCTTTTTTATGGTTACTAGGGCGAAGATGGGCAGGAGGGACAAATCACTAACTACTAGAGGGTAGGCACATATTTCCTTAGGTGAAGGAGAGGGAAATTATTTTATACATTTTAAAAAAGATCCATTGGCTAATAGGTTTATGTTCTACCTTTACTATCAGTACAGAAAACATACAAAAACCTTTTTGAGAATCTGTTGTGGGAAAAGCTGACTTAAATGGATGGCAAAAAGCAAATAATCATAGTGTTCAATATGAATTACAAGTTAGTATAAAGCAAACTGGACCAGTAGGTAACATCATGATAAAAAGAAAAGATCGAAACTGTCAAGGATTTCATCTTGTTTGGATCCACAGATCAATGCTCATGGAATCAGTAGTCAAGATATCAAATGATACATTGATTGAGTTGGGTAACTATGCTGCATAAAAGTGTTGGAAAGCAAGGATGTTACTTTGAAGACTAAGGCACAACCTACTCAAGCTATGGTGTATGTTCAATCTCCTCGTATGCTTGTGAAAGTTGGACGTTGCGTAGGGAAAACTGAAGAAGCACTAAATATTTCAACTATGGCATTGGAGAAGACTATTGAAAGTACCCTGCTCTGTCAAACGAACACATGAATCTGTTCTGGAAGAAATGAGTGATCAGAGTGAGTGAGCAGAAGTTAGTGATTTATCCTCCCTTCCCCTCTTCTCCCTAGTAACCACAAAAAGATTCTGTAAGTATGAAAAAAAACTTTGCTTGACTTTGAACAACAGAGGTCTCATACCATAATGCTTCTTAAAATCAGAGTGGTGAGACTTCATCTCATGTACTTCAAACCTTTTATTGTAAGAGACTAGTTCCTGATAAAGGACATCATCCTTGATAAAGTAAAGGGGTCGTGAAAAAGTGGGGCAAGACCCTTGACAAGATGGATTGACACAGTTGCTTCAATTATAGGTTTAAACATTAGAACAGTTGTGAGGACGGCAAAGGACGACAATACTCCAATCTTTTGTACTTGGTTTCTCATGAGTCAGAGCTGAGTCAGCATCACCTAAATACAATCCTTGGAGACCCTGTACAGGCACAGCGGAACGAGGCGCTGCACAGTCCCGCACCACTCTGACAAGTGCCCCTGTGCCTGAGCCCATTGTGGCAGCCACACGGGCTATCGTCTCCTTGAGAGGCTTCCTTTTCCCACTGCCTCTCCACTTACCATGGTTTGAGAAGAAATCACAGTGTCTTTGAAGAAAACATCTATCATTTGGACAAATAACAGAAGGCACTTTATGTTTACAAGGAGATTAATGTTCCCACTACCTACTCTGAAGAAGCAATGTGTACTGAATAACATGTAAAATCCTACTAATGACGTGTTGGAGGAGAAGCACTCATTTGCTTTATTACCCTCGGAAGGTACTGGTGATATTCTATATTTTAAGTATAAGCCAAGAACCTAAAGCCATTGCTCTGTTTTTCATGCACATGATGTTTAGAGAACCGTTCCATTGGAGCAATGTGTTTCTGGAAAGGAGATAAAATTGTACTCCTATCATTGTCATTCAACAAAGTGCACGTTGTTCTTTTATGATGTATTACAAACATTACTGCAGTTGTAAACGTAGAGTGCTTTCCATTCTTTGCATAAAATGATTTCAATTTGACATTTTAGAAAGCAAAAAAGACTAAGGAGGTTTTGTCCCACATAGAACATATTAGGGACCTTTTGAGGTTTTAAAAATATATAGAAACCCATAAATCTCTTGAAATTGCTATTTTTCTGATCACAATGTGCTCTGAAAACTGTCCGTGGGAATGGGCTTCTTAGAAGGACGTAGGAAACTTTATGTTTTGAATATTGTCATGAGCTACACTGAAGACTTCTTTCTCCTTCATTCTATGTAATGGGAACATTACCATCCTTATAAACTTAGAATGTGTTTGTAAAAGCATATTTACTTTCTTATGCTCACTAACTGTGTGGATAAGCTGCTTTCTTTGAGAAATATCATGCTTTCTTGGGATGAAATCAAACTTACTATTCTTTTAGTGATATCACTGAAGAAATCACTCATTATTTTGAAAAAGAACAAAAGACACTATATATTTACAAGGGGATTAATGTTCTCAATGTTGGCCATAAAGCAGTCACATAAGACAAATTGTATTAGATAACATCTAAAATCTTATTAACAATGTGACACTAAGTGTTTTTCATTCTTTTGATTACAGCAATACAAAACGTATTGAATTGCTGGTATAATTCTTTCTTTGCCATATTTGAGAGGCAAAAAACACTAAATGGTTTTGTCACACAGAGAACCCAATTTTATATCTAGACACCCTAAAATCTCTTGACTGTGTTTTTCCAATCACAGTATGCTTTGGAAGCAGTCCAGGGCACTCTACAAAATGTGTTCCTTAACTTTCTGAGGTTTGCTTACCTGTGTGATGAACAGAATGTGTTGCTTAGAAGGAAGCCAATGACAATGCGCTTTTAATAAATATTCTCATAGAGAACACTGAATATGTATTTGGAACATCACACTCCTTATACCCTAAAGTTTATTTGTGAAAACCTCTTTTACTTTTTGTGCTCTGGATAACAGTTGTCTTTGAGAAATATCTTTTTTTGAGATGATGTGAAACGTACTGTGCTTTTAGAAGAAAGCACAATGTCTTTGAAGAAAGTACATATTGTTCGATCGAATAACAGAAGGCAATTTTTATTTACAGGAGACTAATGTTGCCTATAATCACTGAAAAGAAGTAATGTAGGACAAAGTGTATTGGATAACATGCAAAATACTATTAGCAGCATGTTTGAGAAGGAGAAACATAAAATTGTTTTTTTTTACACTGTTCGTGTACTGCTGCATTTCTCTACTTTCCTTTAAATGCAAATCAAGAATCTCTTGTCATTACTCTTGTGTTAGACAGGATTCACTAGAGAAACAAAACCAGGAGACGCATGATTTTTATATAGACAGATAGATGCAGCATAAGAAATAAACAGCTAGTTAGTCCACAGAGCAATACAAATGGCACAGTTCAACTCACTTCTATGAGCCAGTTAATACTCTAGGAAGCACAGCATGTTCCTTTTTTTCTCACTATGCTTACTATGTTTTTCTTGCTGTCTTAGAAGAAAGTGGTTAGTGTTTGGAAAATAAATGGAAGGCACTTTTTTGTGTGTGGCATCACTGCCCTGGAGAGAGTAGGAAGCCCAGCAGGAGAGCTGCTGCTGGATTTGAACCCTCAGCCTTGTGGGCTGCAGTCCTGCACACAACCACTACGCCACCGGGGCTCAGCCCATGGAAGGCACTTTTGAGGGGATTAATGTTCCCAATACATATGATAAAAAGGTTTTGAAGGGATCATCTGCCCTGGACTCCCTGTACTTTCAGTTCCTATCTGTAATATGGTACATACTCTGGTCTACCTGATTTGTAAGGTAGATTTGGGATCATGATAGTGGAGGCAGGACAGGTAAGAAGCATTTAGGAACTAGAGGAAGGTTGTATGTTTTGTCATTGCTACACTGCACTCTGACAGGCTCATCTCCTCTAGGTGACTCTCCTGTAAGGGGATGTCAAGTTGCCTACAGATGGGCCCTGGGTCCCCAATCTGCCACCACCCCCCCCCATTTACAATGATCTGATTTTTTGTTCTTTGATGCCTGATACATGATCCCTTCGACACTTCAGTGATCACACAGGCTGGTCAGCTTCTTCCAGACTCTGTTGCTGCTGAGCTAAATGGCTGCTTGTTTACTCTAAAACCTTTAAGACCCCAGATGCTGTATCTTTTGATAGCCAGGCACCATCAGCTTCCTTCACCACATTTGCTTATGCGCCTGCTTTGTCTTCAGTGATGGTGTCAAAAAGGTGAGCATCACAGAACGCCAGTTTAATAGAACAAAGTATTCTTGCATTGAGGGAGTACTTGAATGGAGGCCTAATGACCATCTGCTACCTTAAAACTAAACCTATAAGTATATACACATAGACTTATTTCCCAATCTTTACATACAAATATATTTACATATGTACATGCCTTTATTTAGACTTCTATAAATGCCCTTTGCCTCCTAGTTCTGTCCTCTATTTCCTTTTACTTTTCTGTTGTCCCACAATCATGTTGAGCCTTCATTTGGGTTTCAGTAATTCCTCTTGGTTACGTTACCCTGGATCAAGCCCTACCAGACCACCTCCACCTTCCTCACCACGGATTTTGGATCACTGTTCCCTTGTCCCTGGGTTTGTCAACACCACTTCCTCCCCATACCTCCCATGACCAGCTGGAACAGTCGATCCAATTGTTTTCTCCTCCACATTGTTTATCCAGCTTATCTTATCTAGATAGACCTGCAGAAATAATAGCATGCACAAAAATTAAGAGCAAAACAAAGCAACAGACCAAACAGCAACAAACCAATGAAAAGCCTGTAAATAGTTCGAGGACTGTTTATTGGCCTTAGGAGTGTTTTCCTGTTGAGTCTGATTGGGCTCCATGTCCTGGCCCCAAAGTCTATTTTTGATACGCCCTCAGAACTTTCTTGCTCTGCTCCCCTTGCTGCTCTGTTGCATTCTCTTAGTGCTTTGCCGCGGCGAGATGGGGTCAGATCAGGCGCGATTCCCACACTGTGTCTCTGGTAGCCCCTGTAGGGCTATGGCTCAGTGAGGGATGCCATGTCTCAGCATTGCTTTCTTATTCACAATTTACATCGGGAACATTGAACAATGTGTAAATTCTTTCACTCTGATGAGGCTGAGGGGGAAAAACACCTAATGGTTTTGTAACACACAGAACTTGTTCCGGATTTTCCAGGATTGTTTACTATGTAAATATGTAATCTCTTGACTATACAAATACTGAAACTCTTCACTATTCACAATGTATTTTGGAAATATCATCTGTGATGAATGGTATGTATTTTTTTTGTTTTTTTTTTGGGGGGGGCATCACTGCCCTCTGGTGGTGGGAGTAGAAGGCCCAGTCTTTGCTCCTGTGGAGCCACTGCTGGAATTGAACCTCCATCCCAGTGGGCCACAGTCCCATGCACAACCACTACGCCACCGGGGCTCAGCCCCAAATGTTACGTATTTTTTAAAAGGAAGAAAAAGATATCATGCTTTCAATGTTGTCGAAGAAAAACCGAACATGTGTTTGGAACATTCAGGTGCTCATAAACTTGTAATGCATTTGTTGTGTGGGTAAACTGCTGCCTTTGTGGAATGCTGTTGTTTCTTGAGATGAAACCAAGCTTACTATGTTTTTTTATTGCTGTCTTAGAAGAAAGCGCATAGAGTTTGGAAAACTAATGGAAGGAACTTTATTTTTATGAGGAAATTAGTGTTCCCAATACCTATGATATGAGGCAATGTAAGACAAAGTAGCATGAAAAATCCTATTAA
>PVJH01034006.1:0-21031 GCA_004026705.1 Nesogale talazaci | reverse complement strand
GAGGAAAGGAGAGTCCCCATTTCCTAGGTCTAGCATGACAAAATACCATAAGTGGGAGATTAAAGAACAAAAACGATGCTCCGACAGTTTTGGAGATTTTAAATGCAAAGGAAGGTATTGTCCATGTTGATTCCTTTTGAGGAAACCCCTGGCTTTTGTATGCAGCTGTCATCATGTGTCCTCGCTCTTCCCTTTGCATGTCTGACTCTTCCATATCTGTCCTCCCCTCTTAGAAGACATCACTCAGAAGGAACTAGGTGTAGAACCCAGCCCTACTGGGCAGGACCTGAACTGTCGTCAAAGGTTTCCGTTCTGTAAGCAAGATCATGTTCACAGCTACACGAATTTGGACTTCAGCATATCATTTTGGGTGAAATATAATAGATAGACTCCATCTGACTCTGTCATGCTGCCACCTAAAGTGTCATGGTAACTCACGCTAAAGAAGTTTCTTTCATGTTCAAACTTTCTCTGAAAAACCTCACAAGCCGTTTCTGGTGACTCCTCCCTCATTATACTTCAGGATCTACTCTCACTCTTTATTCACTCCTTCAATATACTGACCAATGACTCAATTGAATTTCTTTTCATCATCTAGAACACAATTGCGTGGACGGGAAAATCACCAGTGAGTAGTTTTGTGGTTGTCGGCAGCTGGAAAATCACCAGTGTGTAGTTTTGTGGTTGTCGGCTAGGGCTGCAGACAGCGGAGGGTATTTGTGATCATGTTGCCATGACCTTTCTTCCTCCAGGGTTCTCTCCCGAAAGCAAACTCAGGAAATGTTTGGATGGAGACAAAAGCTGCTAACATGGGGGGCATAACCGCACCTCCCTAACTGCCGAGGCAGAGTCGCAGAGTGGTGGAAAGGGTAAAAATATTTGGCTGATAACGGGAAGGTTGGACATTCCAGCCTGCCCAGAGATACATTGTAGGGAGGAAAGTCCTAGTTATCTAAGAAAAAACTAAGAATCAATCATTGAAATCCCCTCAAGCAGAGTCCACTCTGACACCCAGGGGCTGCCTGAAGTGAGGGTAGACTGAATGGCAGCCGTGCCACTGCCTAACAGTCGAAAAGGGAAAAGAATTTGTCTTCTGAATATGTTCTGAAGTCACATGCCTTTTGCTCATGTTTATATAGCTCTTAGCCTTCTAGTTGATAACGCATTTTAAAGTATACAATGCATGTTGTTTAATTCTTTTATTTTCTTCTAAAGAACTAGCATGACTTTTTTTTCCCCACAGCAGCGGCGGGAATCTGGTTCTTGGAGGCCGTCTAGGCCCTGCTGAGGCGAATCTGGGGAGAATCTGAGCCATCAGAACAGCCACCGTGTCTGTGGCCAGAGGAGCAAGATGCTGCAGCAGGTTGACTACAGGATGAGGCGCATCCTCAAGATGGCCGCATCTTCATTGGCACCTTCGAGGCGTTCGGCATACACGTGAACTTGATCCTCTGTGACTGTGATGAGTGCCGGAAGATCACGCCAAAGAACGCGAAGCAGAAAGGGATGAGAAGCGAGTCCTCGGCTGGTGCTGCTTCGAGGAGAGAAACTGATCTTGATGACTATGGAGCGGCCTCCTCCCAACGAGGCTGGCATTGCCCGAGTACCACTCGCTGGAGCTGCTGGAGGCCCAGGGATCGGCAGGGCAGCTGGCAGAGGAATTCCCGTGGGTGTTCCAATGCCCCAAGCTCCTGCAGGACTTGCTGGTCCAGTCCGTGGAGTTGGTGGACCATCCCAACGGATGATGGCTCCATAAAGAAGAGGCCCTGTTGCTGCTGCTGTTGCTGCTGCCACAGCCAGTAGTGCAGGGGCCCTGACCCAGTATCCACCTGGCTGTGCAGGTCCTCTGCCACCCATGGGCAGAGGGACACCCCCTCCAGGCATGAAGGGCCCACTTCCTGGTATGAGCCCTTCCATGAGTCCCCCATTGGGCATCCCCACTGGGTGTGGGGCTCTGATGGGCATGTTCCCTCCAGGGATGCGGCCCTCTCCCCTGGTAATATACCCAGCAAGGCCTTAGACTCGTCTTGGCCCTCCTCAACTCCCTGCCTGCTTCCTGTAAGGTTGTCCCTTTGGTTTTCCTTGTTGCAGACGACAGTTTGTAATAAATTCTTCAGAGAATATTAAAAAAGGAACTGTCATTAAACTTAAATATTATATGGTGATTATCAGCTCTCTCAATAAATGTTTCAACCCTCCTGAAACTCTTTCTTTAGTCAGATTGATAAGCTAACATTTGAAAAGAATATATCAAAATTGTCCCCAAAATTATCAGCTCAAGGGTATTTCACAGCTGGAGTTGTAAAGTTGACTTATTTTCAGCTGCCACACACTACATATTACAGTTAGATTTTTTTGTTTTTTTTGGTAACACAAGGCCATTGAACAATAAGAATTCTCAGAGACTACATGTTGAATTTTATGTGTTAAGCTAAAGGGCACTACATTATTGTTCTCATTGTGAATGCAAACACTGTGAAAAATGAAAGTATAATGTGATCTCTTTTATGAAGCACTCACATATGTCTCAGGTTCATTAGTCTTGGGAGATTATCAACTGCATGTCTTAAAATGGTCTCTAGCAGGCACGAGTGCCAAACTAATGGTGCCTAAGTGACAGGGGGTGATAGCGTTCACAGAGCAATGGGAGAATATGTTCAGTAAGCAGCCAGATACATAAAGTTTAATTAGTCAGAGAACAAACTTTTCAAGCTCTCAACATCTTAATTATTTTCTGGCTATCTGTACTAACTACATTCCAAGAAATTTCACTTCAGGGTAGGCTGTGCCAATAATGACAAAAGGAGAATTCTCACAGCTTACTTTTTACTCATTGAATGATAATTCTCCATATCTATGCCCTCACCTTCACACTCTTTTTTTTTTTTTTTTTAAGGCATCACTGCCCTGGTGGTGGGAGTAGGAGGCCCAGCCTTTGCTCCTGGGAGCCGGAATCGAACCTCCATCCCCGTGGGCCGCAGTCCCGCGCACAACCACTACGCCACCGGGGCTCAGCCCTCACACTCTTTTATTTTACTGTGTCCTCTGGAGGCTCAGTCCTTCGGGGCAATTTTGTTATCCAGTTAAGCCATTGTTCATTCATTCGTTTACTCATGTACTCACTTTGCAAACATTTACTACCTACTCAGTGACAGCTCCTGAGTCTCTAACTTCACCTTCATCTTGAGATACGATATGATGCTGGTTCTATAAATTACTGGTCCTGTTGGCCACACTGCTTCCCCTTCCTATCTCTAAACCAGATCTGAGTATGTTGCACAGTCTTCAATGGCTGAATAGAGAATAGATGACTTTGAACTGCTGCTTCAGCCTGAAAATACTTCACATTATAGGACTGGGCTCCCTTGTCTCATAACTTCCCAGCCTTGGTGCCAAGCACTGAGCAGAAAACAGGAGAAGTTGACACAGCTTTTCTTTTCCAACCCATTGTCCAACATCCACTAGTCTCTAATCTCCGAACTGTAGGCTCAGGACCTGGGGAGCTCACCTAAGACCCACGTTTAATTAGATTAGAAGAGTTCGCCCCACTCAACTGCAACGTTTTGCCAGGAACCACACCCAATTCCATAGCAGCCCTGGCTTCTCTCTCTTTACTGAGAAACATGACTCTTGTGGACAAACTGGATGCCAAAGAGCAGAGTGAAACCAGCTCAGTGGGCTTCTCTCCCACACTCACATCTTGGCTGACCAACACCCATGCATTTTCAAGCCTGATGCCTCCATTCCTCAGAGAGGTTTGTCCTCACACAGAGCTACGTAGAATCTGCATGTGTCGTTCTGTCTCACGGCGTACTCCGGTTTGGATAAATGGGGACCATATGTATTTAACAGTGGATCCATCACCTGTCAACATCTACTTAGGACTGATGATCTTGCTTTTTGTTTATTTTTATGGTTGTTGAACATATACATGGCAGCAGACCACACACCAATTCATTCATTTCCACACATGTAATTTGTACTGGTGGTTCAGCGGCTGAACCCTGGCGGGTAATCACTCCTTGGTTGAGAGACATAGCAGTCTGCTTCCATAGGAATCCACAGCCTGGACGACAGTTCTTGGTGCAGTCCTACTCTGGTGCATTCGGTCGGCATGGGTTCTAATGGATTGGATGGCAAGGGGCGATGTTAACATTCTGCAAGTTGCGTCATCCTCTTGCTCCAAAATTTACCCTTTCCCATCGACAGAAACTCACTAACTTTTTGGCTTGCCCCCTATCTCTTTGAGTTTCTGTTTTCAATCTGATCCCCTATATTTAGTTTTTTTTAAAAGTTGATTCTTGTTTCAATTAAGAACAAAAGATTGGAAAAGCACTTCTATATGCTTTAAAATAATTTTACTGGGGGCTCTTGCAGCTATTATCACATTCAATACATCATCTGTATCAAGCACATTTGCACACATGTTGCCACATTCATTTCCAAACCTTTTCCACTTGAGACCTTGGTATAAGCTCCTCTTTTCCCTTTCCCTCCCTTTTTTAATGAATAATTTTATTGGTATTCATACACCTCCCCTCACGATCCATACATACATTAATTGTATGCAGGCCTCATTTGCACATTTGTTGCCATCATCACTCTCAACACACCCTCCTTATGGCAAAACCTACAAGCTGGCTGCATCTGTACACACAGACTGTGCCTTCTCTCATTACGCTGTGTAAGGAAGCTCATGGATTTCTCTGTGGCCCTGGGCTCACATCTGCTCTGGTACATCATTTCCAAAGTCGCTCTCTCTCTCTCTGCATTATCAGTTTTTCTCTCCAGAGTTACATAATCTCATCAGAATAAGCTCAAGCTGTAATACTGTACTTGTCTGATTAAAAAACAAACAAACAAAAAGCTCTGACGACAGCTAAATTTTTCTATTCCATTTATAGAAAAATTGCTCTAACAAATGTCTATCCCTTCTCTATACTACTATTCTCCTCATTCTCTCTTGAACCTGCTCTCTTCAGGTTGTTATCTCACCACTCCTCCAAGCCTATTCTCATAAGGTCACCAGTGATCTCCGTGTTGCCAAGTCTAACGGTCAATTTTCAGTCCTTCTAGTTACATTTATTTAGTCTACAAGCCTATTTCTTGAAATAAGTTGTTTGACTTCCAGAACATAATTTTCTCATTTATTTACCCTCAATGGAGGGTGGAACTTCTCTATAAATTCTTGCTGTAGCTTCCCTATTTCCCCTTCCAAACATTGGCAACAGCCTGGTCTCAGCTTTCAGGATACCTCTGCCCACTGTCATACTTTCTATGATCTTTAAATATAATTCACAAGCTGATTAACCTTAAATTTAAATCTGAAGCTAAGACCTTTCTTCTGAATTTTGAAATTATATTCCCAAATGCTTATTCAGTATATTTACAGAAATTTATAAATAGGGATCTTGAATACTACATCTCCCAAACTAAACTCTTCTTCTTATTACCCACATACTCTTTTTTTCTTAGGTTGCTCCTCCTTTCTATCTCATACTTCCATGTTTCTAATTGTTCTCTTCAAAACTACCATGGAGTTGTCTCTCACATCACAATTCTGTTGTCTCTCTTTGAAGTATATCAAGAATATGATTACTGCTTACTTTTGTTATTGACTCAGAGTTGTATGAATCCACTTTTATAAAAGTCAAAGAGACCTTCCTTAACAGTGCCCATGGTTGGGGGGAGGGGGGTAGAGAGGAAAACTCACTAACTAGAAATAAACTTGGATTCATTAGGGTAAAGGAAAAATATGTACAGTAAGGGGTGAAAAGTCAATGTACAACAATGGATTGATTAGCACAGTAACCCCAAGAAAAATAAAGACAGGGAGGGGAGCACTGGAGTTACAGAGAACAAACGGTAACTGTCATGGAATTGATGGCAACTGACGGCAACCCTGTAGGACAGGGAAGAACTTCCCCTGTGGGTTTTCGGGATGATAACGAGAAAGACTCGTCTTTCCGTCAGCAGTTTCACCTTTCTGACCTTTCCGTCCACAGCCCAACATGTAACCAAAAGGCCATCAAGGCTCCCTACAGATAACCAAGATTTTTTACACACACACACACACACACACACACACACACATATATATCTGCTCATATTTCAGTAGTAACAAACATTAATTTACATAGGTAGACAGGCAAGATGAATAGGTATTGGCAAGCAAATGGCTCCACACCCAGGATCATAAATAGTTTGGCATGAACGAGTTTCACAAAGTATTTGTATGGAATGTGAATGCATCCATGCATACATTGGAGAAAAGTACTAATAATGTAGCCTTCTTAGCCATAACCAAACACTTTGATGGGATGAGTTGCTGAGCCAGGGGACTTGATGAACCATAGTCCTGGGGAATTTCATAGTCAATTGGCATAACATAGTCCTCAAAGACAATGTTGAATACCTCAATTTGGTGAGTATCTAGTGGAATATTAAAAGTATATAAATGACCATATAAGGTGAATCTCTTTGTCTTTCCCTATCTGGAGCAAAGAGTGACAAAAATTAAAGACTTAAAGAAAAAAATTGTCCAAAGGACAATTGGACCATAAAAACTTCTGCTTCCACAACCTTGTGACCCAAAGAGGGAGATGGTGCCCAGATACCACTTCTTGTTATTCTGAAAGGAATCATCATAGAAGGTCTTGAAAAGAGTGGGGAAAAATGTAGAATAAGATGTGAGAGTATATAAAAGACCAGGCTGACAAATGTGACAGAGATTGATGGAACCACTGTGATGATATTCTTTAATCACCCCTTAAATTTGGGACTGAGCTCATTCCATGGCTCAATTTTCAGACAAACAGCAAGTCATCCAACAGGGTGTACAATAATACCAGAAAGTTATGCATGCCTAAGAGCAAGCAAACATACAAGACAGTAGCAGTTGCCAAAGAAGACAGCTCAGATGGAAGGAATAGACTGGAAAGAAGTGAGAATGGAAAAGGCGGAAGTAACAAGTGGGCTGATGATGTGCATGATGTTTGAATGGAAAATGAATTGAATCACTAAATTTTTACTCATATCACAATAAAATGTTTAAAAGAGACAGAATCTAATGGTTTCTTGTCAGCGCCATCACTGCCTGCTCTGAGCCCCTGCTCTCTATCATTTTAACCACTCCTGCTACTTACACGGTGGTCTGGGAACCAATTTCATGAGCTTACCTAAGTGACTGCTAGAAATACAAGATGTCCGGTCATACCGCAGATAAAAATAATCAGAAGTGCATTTTATTTAGAGCTCTAGGTGATTCCTTTGCACATAATATTTGAGAAGCTGTGGCCTAGACTACTGCACGAGCCCACTAACTGCTTTGTTTTAACTGTGCTCCTCTTTTGTTTTTCACAAAGCTGTCACAGTGGTCTTCGTAAAATGTAGGGCATAGAATGTTACACCCAAGGTTCAATTCCTTGAATGGCCTCCCATCTTACACATGGCAAGAGGAAAGATCTCTTTAAGTTTTATTTTGGTCCATATTCCCCTCTACTTCTACCGACTTCACGTTAAGGTTCTCACCCTCAATCACTTCACTTCAGTGATAATGGCCTCCTGCTCTTGTACCCACACCACAGGACCTTTGCACTTGCTGACTGACACTAGTTTCCCTAGACATGAGGATATCCTCCTTTGAGACATTCAGACCTCTGCTTCAACACCAACCCAACCTGCAAAGCTTCCATGCCATCCCAGCTAGAAATGGCTCCCTTTTCACATGGATAAGTTGCATACAACTTATTCACTACAGTGTTAACTGATGTTAGAATCTCCTCTGGCACAAAGCAAGTGTTCCTTATCTGTTTATTAAATGAATGTATCCCAAATCTCTTACCTAGTACTGTCTTTATAAGATTTATATCTTATAAGATTTATAAGATTAATATCAGGTAGTAAATGTTTTGAGATTCTTACAATGTTCTCAGAAGGCTGTGGCTTGAGAGAGGGCTTTAGAAAATGAAGTTTTTTTGGAGCATACTAATACCAATGGGTACATTTTCAGTGCATTCTTTTCCAGTGGCCTGAGCCCTGAAGTCAGAGAATGGAGAGCCAAATGCTGATGTGGGAGAGGTGGGGTGGCTGAAACATAAGCCATGTAAAATGTGCTTCCCCTGGCTCAAAGTTTTACTCTTAGAATGTAGTTAAATCCCTGGCATGAACCAGATGTTTTTCTCTAGCACATCCCCCCTGGCTAGCTTTCCTTTCATTTCATGCTTGGTCGCAGGGTTTGCAGGCAGTGCCTCCAACTGAGTTATTTTAATCAACAGTGAAGGTGAACAGTCCGAGAAAACCCACACTGGCCTTGAATTAGGCAGGCTAACAGCATCTGGTGACTGCATGGATGGGATAGCCAAGGACAATAAATGATCCCCAAGCTGTCTGCATCCATTATGCGAGGACATAAATGGTTACTTCCAATCTGCTCCAGAATCAATGTCAAATATGTCTTTTAGAATCTTAACAAAGACTTACATACTAAACTCATCACAGATTCAGTGCTTACCGACCCAGAAGATTAGACGCCCAGGAATCTGGTAGATTAGATAACAAGTCAGAGATATTTGACAGATCTAAGTTGACCGCCCTTTTATATTCTTTTATTTTACTCACAATTATGTAGTTTACTAAGGATGTTAACAGGTTACAAATGTTTAAGATGCAATTATTCGAACAGAACATCTTCTTCTCAGCTATACTCACAGGCAAGCTTCTCTCTGGCCCTTCGCCTCTCAGCCACACATACCCTTGGCTTCTGTCTTGCTTGGGGAACATTATGAAATTCATAGAAGTAACAATAAATGCCCACAGGGAACACCACTCCCCCATAAGTCTCAGCCTGATGGCACACTATTCTAGTTCCCCCAATTAAGTTCTTGAAATCTTCACACTCCACAAGCAACAGTTTGACTCCTACCTAAAGGCACTCAGTTTTACTTGCTCTGTGGCCTGGGAACACAGCTATTCTGTCCAATGCTCTGGCTCTTGGTGGTTCTGCTGTTGGTTCTTGACATGTCCTCATTTCCTTCTTTGGAGTTACAGCTGTATCCTGTATCAAGAAGGTTCAGTGCACTACAATGTAGAGGCCCAATCTACTTCTCTCTAGAGGCCCAATGTTCTCTCTCTCTCTCTCTCTCTCTCTTTCTCTCTCTCTAAGTTATTTAATTGGGAGGCTCATACAGCTCTTCTCACAATACATAAATACATAATATAAATACATAATATATACATACACTGTGTCAAGCACATTTGTGCATTTGATGTCATCATCCTTTTTAAAACATTCTCTTTCTACTTGAGCCCTTGGAATCAGCTTCTCATTTCCCCCTCCCTCACAAACCCTTGATAAGTTATAAATTATTATTTTTCTATGTCTCACACTAACCGATGTCTCCCTTCACCTACTTTTCTGTTGTCCATCCACCCTGGGAAGGGGTTATATGTAGCTCATTGCAATTGGTTCCCTTTCTCCCCCCACCTTCTCCTTCCCCTTCTGGTATCACTACTTTCATTATTGGTCCTGAATTCCCTGTGATTCCAGCTATTAACTGTACCCATAACATTCTCTGGTGTGGCTGGATTTGTAAGGTAGAATTGGGGTCATGATAATGGTGGGAGGATCACTAAAATAGCTAGAGGCAAGTTATGTGTTTCATTGGTGTTATACTGCATTCTGACTGACTCATCTTTTCCTTGTGACCCTTCTGTAAGCGGATGTTCAATTGTCTACAGATGGATTTTGAGCCTTCATTCTGCACTCCTCCTTATTCACATTTATATGATTTTTTTTGTTCTGGGTCTTTGATGCCTGATACCTGATTCCATTGATACCTCATTATGACACAGGCTGGTGTGCTTCCTCCATGTAGATTTTGTTCCTTCTCAGCTGGATGGGTGTTTGTTTATCTTCAAGTCTTTAAGACCCCAGGCACTATCTTCACCACATTTACTTGTGCACTCATTTTGTCTTCAGCTATCATGTCGTGAAGGTGAGCATCATTGAATGCCAGGTTGTTAGAACAAAAAGTGTCTTTGCTTTGAGGGAGTACTTGAGTAGAGGCCTAATGTCCATCTGCTACCTTGACACTTAACATATAAATATATGCATATAGCTCTATTTCTCTGTCATTATATATAAATATATTTATATGCCTGCATTTAGACCTTTATAAATGCCCTTTACCTCCCATTTCTTTATGCTATTTCCTTTTACTTTTCTCTTGTCCCACTATCATGTTCAGCCTTCATTTGGGTTTCAGTAATTCCTCTTGCTTATATTGCCCTTGAACAAGTCCTACCAGACATCCTATGCCCTCTTCACCATTGATTTTAGATCACTTGTTGTTCCTTTGTCCCTGGGTTCGTGAGCACCAACTTCCTTTCCCTCATCTCCCCCTCTCTGGAACTGTCGGTCCATTGTTTTCTTCTCCAGATTGTTTATCCCACCCATCCTGTCTAAATAGACATGCAGAGACACTCTTAGGCATAGAAACAAGATCAAGAAAAACAAAACAATAAAAGAAAATAACATAGAAAACAATATCAACAAGAAAACCAATGACAAAGAATCAGAAATATCTATAAGTAGTTCCAGGTCTGTTTGTTGACCTTTAGAAGTATTTTCTGGTTGAGTCTAATGCAGTGCCATACCTCAGCCCTAAAGTCTATTTTTGGTATTTTCCAGGGACTTCATTGACTTGCTTCCATTGCTGATTGTTGCACACCCTTAGCATTTCAATCTGGGGTAGCAGAATAAGATCAGGCAAAATTCCTGCACTGGCCTTCGAGTGTAGTCCCCCATAGCAATATAGGTCCATGAAGAATGTCTTATCTCATGTTGGGGCTGGCCCTATGATCTTCTCTGTGCATTGACTGCTCTGAGCAGGAATATTGTCCTTGGAGATTGGTCGGCCAGATCTGGGAGATTGGTGGGCCAGATTTATGTTTGACTCTGTCTCCTCCCTCTTAGTTTGCTCCTGTGTGCTCTGATCAGACATGCCTCCGTCATGAGCTGTAGATTCAGTGTGGTCCTCTGAAGGGAATTTTTCTGAAATGTCCATATTTGGGATTGGGACAGAGCTCACAGAGGACTCTCCTGGTTCCTTGCTCCATGCCAGTATGTTGCATTCACATTCTGGCACACCAGGTTGAAGTCTATCCCACTTTCCTTCTACTGTGGAGACATAAGCAACACTCTCCCTTGGGTGAGTTAGTGCCCTGTTCCCCTGCTCCCCATGTCTTTCCATTTCCTCTTCCTTCTTTCCTCCTCCTTTTTAATTGGCTGTCATCTGTATCCCTGGACTGGGTCTGGTCCCTTCCATAACTGGCTACCCTTTTAGATTAAATGTGTGCTCGTGTATTTTATCTAGTGTTTGTAAGAAGCTGATTTAATTTATACTTTCGTGGTCTCAGCAATGGATGAGCTTTGAGACTCTGACATGCCAGAAAAGACACCACTTTCCATCAAGTAGACACTAACTCATAGTGACCCTATGCAAGTACGTGTGAGCAGTGCTTTATACGATTGGCCTTCAATGGCTGGTGTGGCAATCATTTGCTTTTGTGTCAGTTTCAGTATTGGGAGCGTAGGCGTGGAGTCTACCCTGTCAGTCTGGTGATAGGCAATGAGGCCTCTGTGACAGCATGGATTTTTCCGAAGAATTTTGGGAAATTCTGCGGTATTTGCTCTTGGAGGGAGAGACTTATGGCTTAGTCCTTGGGAAACATTGCAGCTGACGAGATACATGACAGCATGCTGATAGACACTGACTGAGTCCTGGAAAGTAGAGGAGCCACATGAGACCCTTGCTAGCACTGAGATGCCTCCACCGCCACTGGACACTGCTGATAGACCCTGAGTCCTGGAGACAAGGCATCATGGGGAGACTCCTGCCAGCACTGGGATACAACTTTTGGATACAACAAGACTCTGAACCCAGTGGCCTGTGATTGTCCTGGTGTCGTTGCACGTGCTTCGTGTCGGAAAAAGACTTTATGGACTGGTATCAGACATATGGGCTAATATTGGACTTAGGACCTTGGACTCGACTGGGTTGGGATGTTTTCTTAATGTATAGTCACTCTTTGTATATAAAACTCTTTATTATTCACCTATGCATGTCTATGAATTTTTTCTCTAGTCTATCCAGACTAACACAGTTCATTTTTCTTTCTTTTCTTTTCTTTTTTTTTTTTTTAGGCATCACTGCCCTCAGGTGGTGGGAGTAGGAGGCCCAGCCTTTGCTGCTGGGAGCCAGAATCGAACCTCCATCCCAGTGGGCCGCAGTCCCGTGCACAACCACTACGCCACCGGGGCTCTGCCTCATTTTTCAAAATAGAGTACCCAAACTTTCTTTTGAGGCCTCCCTGTCTGAACTCAAACTTCTCAGTTAGCAACAAGGGAATTAACCGTGTGATCCATAGAGGCCCTCCCCTACATGTTTCTAGTACTACAAAAGCTCAGAAGTTCTAGGACTGGGAAAGACTTTAGGGGGAGAAAACAAGTTCAAAAAAGGTAAGCAGCATGCCATGTGGTTTCTCCGACTGATTCTCTGCCTGACTGCCAATCTAGGAGGGAGTACCATCCCCCCTCACCCTAGGGGGGGAAAAAAACTAAAAAGAAAAACTCAGCTGGGCGGAGCTTTCTTGCATACATTTTCCCCATGAGTCAAGTGTGGAGTGGCTCGCTCTGAGTTAGTCCTCCCAATGGCTTCACCTGGGAAGATTCTCCCTGGTCACAGGGAGTTTTTGCATGAAAGCCGTTTCACTCAAAACTCGTCTTTCATGTGGACCAATTTAATAGAACACATGCGTCTGTGAAATTTTATTTCCTGCTTGGGAAAAATGCCACAGAAACTGTGGTGATGTTGACAGCAGATTACCGGGGCAGCACTATGGGAAAACTCCAGTGTCTGAGTGGTTTTTCATTTTACATAGAGGTGAAATGTTGATGGACGATCAATCCCGTCCTGGAGGTCCGTCTACTTCCTGAACTGACAAAACTGTCATCTTGTAGTGCCTTTGGAGTCTGTTCCACTAGCTCAGAATTTCCATCGAGCCTTCTATATACAAGTTCTGAAGAGATTGTGTAACCAAGTGCAGCAAAAAAGGACTGATTTGTAGTAGCCTGGGGACTGGTTTCGCCACCATGACAAGGCACTTGCTCACACAGCCATCTCAGTGCACCAGTTTTTGGCAATAACCATCATGCTTCTTTTGCCCCATGCACCTTCCTTGGCAAAACCTCCCTTCATGCAACTTTGTTTTGTTTCTGTAAATGAAGAGGGACGTGAAAGGACAGCGATGTGACAATGTAGAAGAGGCGAAGAACAAAGGAGAAAGATGCTGTCCTCCATTGAAACAGATGAACTTGGAAAATGTTTTCAAGGATGGAGGTGCAGATTTGACAAACGTATTAAGTGTAATGGAGAGTGCTCTGAAGGTGATAGCATTATTGTGCAACTAACTGACTAGATAGCTTTGAAAAATAATTCATTTTTCGGGGGTACCCCTTCATAGGATGATGCCAAAATTACATAGGAACCACTGAGGGACTTAACATCTTCAGCATTCACCACCTTCCTTCATTCTCCACTGCCAGCCCCAAGAATTCAGAGCCCTGCTAGGGGCACTTAGCTGGAGCGCATAGTGGTCTTCTCATCCTGGAACTTGTCTGGGTGCAAGTAACAGTATTCAAGTCCTGTCTTTCCTAACTTATCCTGGGAAAAATATCGAAGTTTGTTCAACTAGCTCAGACTTTTCATCAAGCTTGACTAACTCTATTTCCTACTACAGGCACTCACCTTTTCAGGTTGGTGGGAGGAGCACAGCACTGACGTCGGAGCATCTTAGATAAGTAACCTGTGGCTAGCTACACTCCTTCACCAAGCCTCACTTCTTCATTGACTTGCTGACAAACAGGAAGGTCTTTGCTAGAAGAACCTACAGCTTGTTGCAAAGAAGTCATAAAACTACTTGTTTCAGTGCTAATGACTGTTTGCATTCTTTAGTATAAAGAGTTGGCTCTCCATCCTAACCCACTAAGCAGGAGGTTCTGAGTTGCTCCACTCAGACTCATCACTGTGGACTGCCTAAGAGTGGTAGAGGATGAGGCATTGATAGTCAAGTCCCTCCCTCTCATCCTCAAATCTCTAGTCCATGTGGGCAAATTGCCTCAATTAATCTCCCTTCCTTTCTACACTATCAATTCATTACCTGCATAGGTCACAGAAAAAATAAAGACATTAACATGTTCATAAGACATTATTGGAGAAGTTGATTGAAATTATTCAAGTTGTTATTTTCAAATCAGGATAACATTTCAACTAAATTTCTGCCATTGACTCCAACCAACTCAGAGCAGATGGAGTCAAAATTGTTCCAGAACTTCCCAAATTCTTATTTCCTATCTATAGCTATTGTCATGAAAAAAGGCATTGTCGTGGAAAGCATGTATTTGAATAGTAACAAGTTATTCTAAAATACAGATTTTAATCTTACCCAGGGATTCCCATTTCCCAAGACTGATTTAATTCTTCAAAAAGCACAATGCCTTTCCATGACACTCACCTTCTTGACACAATTGCTGAAGACAGCGGGTGCATAAGCAAATGTGGTGAAGAAGGTTGATGGTGCATGGTTATGAAAGGATCTCACATCTGGGGTCTTGAAAGGCTTGAGGTTAAACTAGCAGCCATCTAGCTGAAAGGCAACAAAGCTCACATGGAAGAAGTACACCAGCCTGCGTGATCATGAGGTGTCAATTAGATTAGGCATCAGACATCAAAGTACAAAAAAAATCACATCATTGTGAATGAGGGGGAGTAAGAAGTGGGGACCCAAAACCCATCTGGCAACTGGACACCCCCTTACAGAAAGATTGCAGGGAGGAGATGAGCCAGTCAGGGTGCAGTGTAACAATGATGAAACATACAACTTTCCTCCAGTTCTTTAATGTTTCATTTTCCCCACTATCATGGTCTCAATTCTACTTTCAAATCCAGCTAGACCACAGGATGTACACTGATACAAATAAGAACTGAAAACAAAGGGAATCCAGGACTGATAAACTCCTCAGAACCAATAATTGACAGTAGCAATACCAGGAGGTGAAAGGGCAGGTGGGGTAGAAAAGGGGTACTGGTGACAATTATCTACATAAAGATCCCTCCCTGAGGGATGGACAAAAGAAAAGTGGGTAAAGGGAGACATTGGACAGTGTGAGATGTGAAAAGTAATAACTTATAAATTATCAAAGTTTTATGAGGGAGGGAAGATGGGCAGGAAGGGAAACCTATGAGGAGCTGATACCAAGGACTCAAGCAGAAATAAAATGCTTTGAGAATGATGATTGTCAACCATGTACAAATGTACAAATATGCTTGCCACAATGCATGTATGCATGGGTTGTGAAAAGAGTTTATGAACTCCCCCATAAAGTGATTTTAGAAAAGAAAATTGGATTCAATAAACCATGGAATGCTGTTAACAAAAAAGGAGACCTAAGCAAATGGGCTTCACAAAATTTCTTTGCTATTTTTTGATTCAAGGTGACACTAGAAAGCCAGTTTTTATTTATTTATTTATTTTTTTAAGGTTTAAGGATCAAAAGGACATGCAAAGGCGATGGCCTGGATGGGTTACCTCACCCGCCATAGACTCCAGGAATGTAGATGCAAGAAAAATAACAGGACTATGGTTTCAATCAATGAAAACATACTTTGCAGAGCTAGTTCATTCCTAATGAGTCTAGGTCTTTCGTTTTCTTGAATTGAGCTCATAGCTGTAAGTTGTAGAAACTGATAGCGACTCCAATGACCCTTCCTCCTAGATATGATGCAAAAATATTTGCCACAAGCCCTCAGGGTCGCATTCGCCTCTCCTGCCACCTGGTTGCCTCGTCAGTGGCAGTGGGCTCCGGGGATAGCGCTCCTTGGCCTGGAGAGCGCGCGGGCTGGCACGGGCACGGGCGGGGACGTCTTCCAGTATAATTTCAGCGCGAGGCTGTGGGAGCAGCTGGTCCCCTTCCACGTGAGGTGGCTGACAGACTCGCTGTTCCTGTGGGTGGGGGCTACGCCGCACTTACACAACCTCACTGTAGCCACGTGCAACCGTTACGACTCCATTTCTGTGTCCAGCCCCCTCCTTGGAGACACTTCTGACACGACATCCAGTGACTTAGCTCAGCGTTTAGCCAGGAAGACCAGCAAACAGGTGTTTGTCAGCTCTAATCTTCAGAACACAGACAGACAGCAGCTTCACATTACTTGTAGAAAATAGGATCAAGGAAGAAATGGATGCTTTTCCTGAAAAGTTTTAGCTGTGTAGCAGAAGTGAAGCTTTGTAACATATATGATATAATTTTAAATAAATAGATTTAGTTAAAAAATATTTGCCACATAAAGATATGCTTGATTTCACATCTGTGGGAGAGATCAGCTTTGAATCTATTGGCAAATATATTGCATTTCTGATTGCCTACATGTTATTTTTGCTCATCCTGTTTTGAACTAGTTTTTAAAAATATTTTATTGATTGCATTATTAATTAATAGCAGAAATAAAATATCAAACATGTTTGTAAGAAGGTAGTGATGTTACTTTGTTAGGGAAAAATTACTTAATAAGATCCTATTATCCTGAAATATATACTCAGATTTTTAACCAGAAAGTCAACAGTTCAAACTCTCCAGCCTCACAATTGGAAAAATATATAGCAATGCATATCTATAAAATTTCAGGCCTGGAGATCCTATGGGGCAGTTCTAGCATACCTCACAACATCCCTATGAATTGGAATCAACCCAATTAGATATTTTTTATTGTTGTTATAATTTTTTTTACAGAACATGAGGATTCTGAAAAAGCTTCCTTGCTTCTCCCATTTTAACCTTCTGACCATCGTCTACATGACAACTTTGATCCTTAATTTCGTCCTAGGAGACATTTAACTGCCATTTTTTCCCTTATGGATAGAATCATGTCCCCAAACATATGCTGTACCCGATATCTCTGAATGTCACATTGTATGGAAATAAGAGGCATTCTTATTGTTATAGTAATGAAGTCACCTTGAAGAGGGAAAACCTCATTACCACGGAGTCAATTCCAACTCATAGTGACCCCCTCTATTGCAACGGTGCTCAACCTGTGGGTGACGACCCCTTTGGGGGGGCACCTGATTCATGACAGTTGCAAAAAATAGCTTTATGGTTGGGAGGGTGGGGTCACCACAACACGAGGAAGGTGATCACTGCTCTATCAGGTTCTGAGCCTGTAAACATTTACAGAAACAAGTGACTTCATCTCTCGCCCTCAGAGCCACTAGGGGCTTCAAGCAGATGCTTAGCAGCTGAAAGCCTTGCCCACAGTGCCACCAGGTATTCATTACAAGAACCAACCTGATGCACTGAACATGAATGCCAAGGCGCAGACATGGCATCAAGAACTTCATGCAACAAGAAAGCAAGTGGGCACTAAAAGGGCGGGAACACAAGGAAGGACCAAAGTGAAGGTGAGAAGAGATTCTGGAAATCACATTTGAACATATGCTCATCCACTATCATCGGGTTGCCGCTGACCTAGAGTGAACCAAGGAGACAGGGTAGAACTGCCCTGCTGAGTTTCCAAAATGTACCTCTTCATGCGCATGCAAAGCCCCCTCCCTCTTTCTTCCTCGAGAGGCTGGTGGTTTTTGAGCTTCATATCTTGCAGTTAGCAACCCAACTCGTAGCCACTGTGAACAAAGACTGGTCAAAGCAAGGTAGAGAAATAGCGAAGTCAAAGAGCTGAATAGACATGTCAAAGGGCAGCTCTGCAAGACAAGTTAGAGGAAATGTCTGGAGTTAGGAAGCATAAAAAAGAACACACTCGACATTTCTTTAGCTGAAAAATGAGAAAAATTCTAGCCTCAAGTTGAAATGCTGAAGAATTTTATGTGCAAAATATTAAACAATGTATCAAGTGATGCATTAAATGAAGCATCAAAAGAAGACGGAAGGGATATGCAGGGATCCCTGTATCAACAAGAGTTGGTCAACGCTTAAGCAATAAAAGAGATAGTGTATGGTTAACAATCAAGGATGCTGAAGGAAGAAATTCAAGGTGAGCTAAAGGTCTTAGCAAAAAGAAAATCCCCCCAAAATTGACAGAATAGCAAATTGACACTTTTCAACAAACTAATGCAGTACTGGAAAACATTCACTAACATATGCGAAGAAATCTGTAACGCCTGACCAACTGACTAGAAGCTATACAAATTTGGCTCATTCTGAAGAAAGTTAACCCAGCAGATTGCCAAAAGTACTGAATAACATCATTAGTATCATACGCAAGCAAAATTACATTGACAATAATTTAAAAATAATGACAGCAATACATTGACAGGTAACTACCAGAAACTCAAGCAAGATTCAGAAGAGAATATGGCATACAAGGTTAATTGTTAATGTCAGATGAATCTTGACTGTCAGCAGCAAGATTCTTACTTGTATTTTATTGAATATGTGAATGAATTTGGCTGTGCAATCATAACAAACTGTGAATGGCATTGTGAACCACGGGAATTACAGAACACTTCATTGTGATTATGTGGAACATGTACATAGACCAAGAGGCAGTTGTGTGACCAGAGCAAGGGGATACTTCTGGGTTTAAAACTATGCAACTGGATTATATCCTTTTACCATGTTGATTCAATTTGCTGAGCAAGTAATCTGAGCAGTTGGATGCTATGAATACATATGCAGCATCAGGACTAGAGGAAAGCTCCTGAACAACTTTTGATATGACACATCTTGTTTGCTGAAAGCCAAGAAAACTTCAAGCAGTTGCTGATGAAAATCAAGGACTGCAGCCTTCAGTATAGATTACAAACAAAATTCTCACAACTAGATCAATACACAGCATTTTGATAAAAGAGAAAAGATTAAAGCTGTTATGGATGTAATTTTTCTTGGATTCATAATCAATGCCCACGAAAACAAGTAGTCAAGAAGTAAACAATACATTTCATTGGGTAAATCTGTTACTCAAGACCCTTTAAAAGCAAGGATATTGCTTTGAGAACTAAGGAGGACCTGACTCAAGTCATGGTATTTTTAATCACCTCATGTGCCTGTGAAAGTTGGACATTGAATAGGAAGACCAAAGAAATTTGATGTGTTTGAATTATGGTGGTAGTGAAGTATATTTTATTATCATAGACTGCCGGAGGACAAACAAATCTGTCTTGAAAGATATACAGTGGGGCTGAGACCTGGTGGCATAAGTGGTTGTGTGCGGGATTGGGTTTGTCGATTCAAATCCAGTGACAGCTCTCAGGAGCAGCGCTGGGTAGCTTCCACGACCACCAGTGATGCCCCAAAACAAAAACAAACAAAAAACAACAAAAAATGAAAGATATGCATTACCATTCTCCCTAAAAGGAAAGCTGGTGAGACTTTGTCTTATGTATTTAATAAACATCATCTTGTTGGTGACAGTTATTTTTGGAATGTCTTTTTCTTTAAGGAGAGTGAGTCATGTGTTAGGTTGCAAATCAGAATGTCTGCGGTCCAAAACCAACAGCCCTCCTCAGGACAGATTAGTCTTTCTACTCTAAAAGAATGTGAGCATCTGTCTAGTTTTCATTTTCCTTATCTGGAAATTGGAGAAATGGGGCCACTAATGGTTGTTGCAAGAACTACAATGATATTAATGCATGGAGGTGAAGTCCTTAGCACAGTATAATGACATAACTTTTCTAATTTTTTTTTTATACCATAAAGGAGAAACTCATAGTTTTTTTTGGGCCCAAACTACATGGTTCAGTTTAACTCCAATTTTGCTTTATCGGACAACAGTTTTATTGACATAATTTGTGCATTATATGATTCAGTGGTTTGACTATATTAAAGACTTCTGCAGAGTCTCATCTACTTCGAACGTGTTATTGGGAGAGGTCCGTCACTGGAAATGGACATCGTTTTTGGTAAAGCAGAGGATCATTGGAAAAGACCCTCAAGGAGATGGATCCATGCAGTGGCTACAACAATGGGCTCAAATACAGCAACACCTGGGAGGATGGTGCAGGTTGAGGAAGCGTTTCATTCTGTTGTGTTTAGGTCTGATAGGTCAGAACCAATTTACAGCACCCAGCAAAACCTCAATTAGAGTGGAGCAAGTCCTAAACCTAATCTCTTCTGAGTAGTGTCTTATGCAAGGGAGATGAGCTATGCAGTGACACACACACATGGAAGGTTCTGTCTACTAGCCAAAGAATAGGAAATGCCCAATGCTACCAAGGAGAAGGGCTCATCTGTTAGACACAATGACTTCATTGGGACTTCTAGCTCTGGAACAGTGCTTTCCTGTTCTTTACAACAGATATTGTGTTACAACAGAACTAGGTAACTAAGACACTTTATAAAATATTCAGATCCTTAAACTAACTCTGAATTGGTAAATATTGACTGCACACTCAAGTGTTATATATTTTTTGACATCTCTGTTCCCCAGGGAGGTTGTTATATGTTGATTTTTGTGATCAGTTCCCCCTTTTACCCCATCTTTCCTCCACTGTCTCAGTATCACCATTCACACTACTCTCTTACTCTTCTAATGTATGTTAAAGGACTTCTTCTGTTATACAAGGAGCCTGGGATTCTCAGTTTTTATGGAGAAATCTTTTTCTCTTTTTTATATTGGGCTTATGAGGTCCCCTGATTTGGGGGCTGTCAAGCTGACTCCAGAAGGGGAGATCCAGCTTATCAAAAAGGTTGTTTTCTTCTCAGCCAACTGGAACTGAATTTGCCCTCTGGACTATGACTATCTGCTTATTTTCTGCCACACCACGACCTGACTCATGTAAATTTCCTTATTTCTTTTTCAATTGCTTGAAATCTATGGTCACATGGCAACCCTATCCCCAGGCTGCTTGAAGCAGACAATGCACAAGGAGGACTGTAGGGTTGGCCCCACCATGGAACACAACATTCCTCACTGAGCCATCATATCTGGCCCCACCACACTGGAGTGACGCATTGAGG
>PVJH01034005.1:0-21050 GCA_004026705.1 Nesogale talazaci | reverse complement strand
AAAATCACTGAAGATAAAATGGGTGCACAAGCAAATGTGGTAAAGAAAGCTCATGGTGTCTGGCTATCAAAAGATTTCACGCCTGGGGCCTTAGAGGCTTGAAGTTAAACAAGCAGCCATCTAACTAAGAAGCAACAAAGTCCACATGGAAAAAGGACACCAGCCTATGTGATCATGTGGTATGGAAAGGAATGGGTATCAGGTCTCAAAGACACAGAACAAAAATCCCATCAATGTGAAAGAGGGGGAGTGCAGGGTGGAGACCGAAAGCCCATCTGTAGATAATTGAAATTCCCTTACATTTGCTTCCCTAATTAGTCTCTAAGCATACTTGTCCTTCCTGGGCTTCTTAATGTGATTTTCTTCTTATCTTCCCCACCTCTCCATATCACACCAACCCCTAACACATTTTATTTTCTTTCCCTATCAGGTTTCACTTACAAAAAAACAGAGAAACACATAACACAGCTTCAAGAGGATGGCCCTAATGACAGCGCACCTCTGAGATACATCATAATATGAAAATGCATAACAGAATGGCTGTCACAAGATTACTGGGTTAGCACGTATCTTAATGCAGTATACAGAGGAGTTGACATAGCAAGATCTCATTTGTCTACCAAACAAAAATACACTGCTCTTGGTACAGCTCTCTTCTGCTTCTTCAGATAGCATGTGATTTCCTGCCTATGTCCTTGTATTACAGGTGTGTCTGAGGTATTGTACAGTTCACACAGTGGGGTTCCTCACAGGTACTCACAGATGCTGCATCTGGAGCATAATGGTTGAATTTCTAGAAGTCTTCTGAAGCATTTTTGTGCTATTGAATTAGCATTTGATTAGCACTTGAACATATTAACCATTTAAAGAGAGACATTAAAAAAATAAGTTGTTTGTCTAAGGAATAGCAATGGAATATGGCTCAGATGGAATAGAAGGCATGTCTTCTACATAGACCTCATCATTTCAAGAAACTCAGTTTTCTCCTCTGGTCATGAAAATCACTTCTCTTAATGAGTGCCTTGTGGAAACTTTTGGCTCCAGTCAGAGGCCATCTTTGGAACACAACCCAATTACTAGTTTTAAAGGGTGATTCAACCACTAGCCCCAAGCAGAAATGCCAATGTCACCATGCCCTTCTCCAATTCAAAAGAGTGGGCGTCCTAAATTCCAGTGCCATTCCAGTGCCTGAATTGAGGTGGTGAATGGCATGCGCTCAACATATACAAGCCAGTCTCTGGAGGCAGTTGTCGCCCAAAAAATTTCAATGAAGCTAAGCAGGGGATTGGCTTGGGTGACTGTCTGCTTCTTCATAAATCAACAAATTGTTCTTCCACCTGGGGTGAAAATATGAAAAATAACAAAAACACTTAATGTCACAGAAGGTCAAAGCCCATAAAAGGTCTATGAGATACATGATCCAACTTTGTCATTTTTTTTCCAGATGGAAAAACTGAGGCTCGGAGAGAAATTGTTTGCACAAGGTCAAAGAGAAAGTCAGTGGATGTGTTGGGAGCTTTCTGACCACCTGAGATGCCTAGTTCCAGTTTCAGGGTACTTGCAGTATCCCCTTAATCTGTGCTTTTCTATCTGTTACTCTCACCATATTGTGTTCCTAAAGAAATCATTTTATTTTCATTAAAACTAAGAAATCATTTTATCCAATATCCAAGAATTATTATATGCTTCAGATGTGCCTTTTATTTTGGGGGGTTTGGAATATATGTATATTCCTTTTTCTGTTTTCTGAACAGAATACTTTAATCTTGACCTTAATAAGCCAAGTAAATGTGGAAAGACAGTTGTGTAGATGCCACCTTTGCATTACAAAATATTTGGAAAATAAACAATGGGTGAACAGTGTGGTCAATTTCACTGGTTGCAAGTTGAGAATCAAGCCTTCCCAAGTTTATTTTGGCTATGTGCTTTATGTAGGTCTTTCTCTGAGACGAAGTTTCAATGTCAATTATACTATGAGTCATCATGCAGCTTCATGCAAATAACTCTCACTTTCTCCGGACCTCAGTTTCATCATAAAATAAGGTTCCTCCTAGACTTAGTATAGTGCTTATTATGATATGATGCTTTACCTAAATGTCTAAGAGGATTCAATTAAATCTGAATCTTTAAGTATACTCTTCTAAGTATGTGATTTCATTTTTACCAGAGAACAACAAGTAGTTCCCAACTGGCTTCACATCATTTTAAAAGTGTATTTGAAGTCCAAAGATATTAGGGTGAGGGCCCACTCACCTCTAGTCCTGTGATTTACATGACCTTCCAAAAGCTGGATTAGCTTACCTACAGACATGTGATAACACTTTCCTCTGTGTTTCATTACTGATACCTTACAATAGAACAAGGTGGCTATAAGATTCTCAGGATGGACAGATATCAAAATAATATTTAAATTTTGAAATACCTTATAGCTGGGAAATATTATAAATGCAGTCATTCACCACTGCCTTAAAGCTTCTTATACATAGAACAGGTCTAGATGACCCAAAAGGTGGATAAGACACATGCTAAGATAGCAGGGAGAAAATAAACCAACTTAAAAATATATAGAGAGTTTTGCCATAGTGGATGAATGTTACTGAATTTTGTAATTCATATCTAACTTTCATTGTTTTCTTACACAGGATTCAGGTATTTGAAATTTTAAGATATATAATGGAATATCCCATGTAATTTAATATAGAAATTTTGCCTATATACCAATATTCCCCCTCTCTCAGCAATATTCTATATTCTTTACCTGGTGCTGATATAACAATGCTATTATTGGGCTTGAGCCCCGGTGGTGTAGTGGTTGAGTGAGGGACTGCACTCACTGGCGTGGCGGTTCAAATCCAGCAGCAGCACTCCAGAAGCAAGGCTGGTACTCCCACTCCCGCCAGAGGGCAGTGATGACCCCCCCAAAAAAAAACCATAGAACAAAAACAATACTATTATTAAGCAGTCCTGGTGGTATCGTGGGTTACACATTGGGAAACTAATCACAGAGTTGGCAGTTCGAACAATACTATTATTAGAATTATTAAAGGTCCCATGAAAGTCAATAAGAGTGTCCCTCAAAAAAACTGATAACACTACCACTTGAATATATTATTGGATATGAGAATGGATTTTGAGATTGCACTCAATTGTAAGCCCTAACCTAAGAATAATCATTCCTTATGCTGTGGTCCCACTCAATATTTACTCACATGACAGGATCACTGCTTTACCTAAAGGAGGCCTGGTGATGTAGTGGTTACTCATCGAGCTGCGATCTGCATGGTTGGCAGTTCAAAACTACCAACAGTTCCCAGGTAGGAAGACCAGGATTTCTAATCTTCTAAACAGTTACAGTCTTGGAAATATACCAGGGGGTTGCTATGCATCAGCAATGACTCCACAGCAGTAGTTTTGAGTTTTCGAGACAGCAACATGTGGTAAAGAAAGGAGATGATACTCAGCCATGAGAAAGAATAGCATCTGGAATCTTCTAGGATATGCCTTTGGTGCAAAAACAAAACAAAACAAAAACAAAAAAAACTCGTCTTAAAACAGTCATCTGAGCAAGGTGATAGTCAAACCTACACAGAAGAAGCATGTCAGTCTGTGTGATCAAAGGATTAGGAATAACAAAATCCAAGATCAGAGGAGAGAAGTATATTGGAACTTAAATTGAGTACCAACTTTGCAGAAGGTTACTAATGACAGCAAAAGCCAAAAAACATTTGCAGAACACCCATGGGTAATAAGACCCCATTGAAATCCCTCGAATCATTGCCCAGAGATGAGAAAATCCACAGACAGAGTAGGTCAGAAAATGAATTATTATAGAAACAGGTTAAAATGCAATATCATATCATTTGCTTTCCTCATTAACCCTGTCTTAATTTGTTCGATTTAAAAATCGTATTCTGCTTTCTTTTGGCATGAACAAATTTTAAAGTTAGCAATGTCACTGAGCAAATTGCTTAGGAAATGCTAAATGAAAACCTAATTGGCTCTGCAAAACTTCACTGAAGGCACAATTAAATTTTATTTTTTAAAAACTAGCCAGAAAACATTCTAATTCTAGATAACTCAAAAATACTTTATAGCTGTGTGATGGGTAGGTTTGTTATGCCAACATGGCCACAGGAGATTGGTGGATCTGTTGTGATGGCACAGCCAATGAACATGCGGGATGAATTGAAGGGCAGATATAGGAAGGGCTTCGCAAGTCCCGCCCTCTCTCTCTCTCTCTTGTTTGCGGATCTTCGGACCAGAGAGCTGCCTTGTTCTTCCTGTGCCTCAACCTCCAAGCAACACTACCCGTGGGACACCTAATCGTGGACTGTGTTACTGTGAGTTGAGGATCCTTCAAGCCCTACTTCGCCACGCTTCTGGGATATACATCTCTTGAGCTGGGGACTGTTGGACTCTGTTATCTGGCTGACTGTTGGTGACAGTTGGTGACTGTTGCTCTGCCGTTTGTTGCCTGTAGCCAGAGCCTGGATTGCTCTACAGAGGACTATTCAGCGGCTCTCAAGAATTGAAGGACTGCTAGTCTTCTAGTTGCCTCACGCAAGTGAGTTGCACCAAGCAATCTGTATTGCTTTATAGTTAACTTGTTATCTTTTTATCTTATATACCTTTCTCAGTATATAAATATATAAAAAGACATTACTAGTGTTCTGAATTTTATTTCTCTAAGAGAACCCTGCCTGACACCAGTTGTATGTAAGTCCTTGCTTTGCCGTTCTGACACTTATTTTATGATCTAGATTTTTTTTTTCAGTTCCTAAGGATGAAGACACTATCATTTTCTAATGCTCACAGCCTCTTAAGGACTTAATCAGTGCCATTTCCTAATGGATCATTCATTGTCCATCAACTGTTGGTAACAGAGAACCCACTGCTTCTGAAACACACCTCTCTGAAACTGGCATCAAAAGCCCAAAAGGATTCCACAGTTGGGGGACAGAGGGATCCGTTCTTATATCAGAATCAAAATTACAGATGAGATTTGGAATTTGGTCTGGCTTTATATTTGATGTTCAGCATCCGACTAGATAAACAAACCTATATCAAAAGTCTGGACAATATGTGAATCTGATGCTTCTATGCTGAGCAATCTCAGAACTTCTGATGGGCTCTTCCTCATCCATTCCTCCCACATGAACCAAAAAAAAGCCGAATCCACTACTATTGAATCTATCCTGATTCATTGCAACCTTGTATGTGGTTGCCAAAGCTGTAAACCTCTATAGGATTGATATGGCTCCAGTCCAGTCACACAAAAAAAATCAAAAAATTCAAGTTGCTCAAATGAAGTTAAAGTTTCCTCTGCTGCTAGAGGAAACATTTTCCTCTGTCATCACCAGACACCAGAGCAGGAAACAGCAAGCATCTGAGAAAGTGCTACAACAAGGCCTCTCTGCTTCCTAAGTGAGGAGTAGCTCATAGCTGCACCATATAATTATTTTATCAGTCCACTTAGTTAACAGTAATAGGATGTCCCACATACTGGATGCTTCCCCAGATATTGTGAAGCAAATTCCAATTTAAGACTACCCCATATTTGTCAGGGAAGAACTCTATGCAGTATTCAATGACTGCCTTTTCAGAAGTAGCTCACTGGGACTTGATTCTGGGGCACCTCTGAGGGAAATTGAGCCCTCACTTTTGATTTAGCAGCTGAATATGTTAGCTGTTTGCACCACTATGTGAATCTGGGTTTTCTAGGGAAACAAATGAAGGGGATAGAGGCCAATGTACCCATATTCATATGTTAAGTATTAAGATAGCAGACAGACTTTGGACCTCTATTCAAGGCCTTCCTTAACACAAGAGTATATTTTTCTGATAACTTGGCACTCTTTGTTACTCACCTTTCCGACAAGATTGCTGAAGACAAAATGGTGCATGGGAAAATGTTGGTGAAGAGAGCAGATGTTGCTGGCTATCAAAAGATAAAGGGTCTGGAATCTTAAAGACTTGAAGTTAAACAAGCAGCCATCTAGCAGGGAAGCAACAAAGCCCACATGGAAGAAGTACACCAGCCTGAGTTATCATGAGGTGTTGACCATCAGGTATCCAAAGATCTTAAAAAAAAAACTATATCAATGCAAACAAGGGTGGGGGGATGGAAGTAGAGAGTGAATGCTCAACTGTATACAATTAGCTAGCACCTACAGAAGCTGGGATGATTTAACCAAGGTGCAGTGTAGCACTGATGACACACATCATTCCTCAAGTTATTGAATGCTTCCCACCCCCACTATCATGGCCCAGTTCTGCCTTACAAATCTGATTAGACCAGGCAACACAGATAAGAACCCTTGACATATAGAATTCAGGCCAGATAAACCCCTCAAAAACAGTCATGGGAATACCAATAGCATGGGAGCGAAGATGGTCAGGGAGGGAAAAGGTGGAGAAAGGGGGAATCCATCACAAAGTTGGATATATAGTTTTCCCCCCAAAGGGGACAAATAGCATAAATGTGGATGAAGGAAGACAACAGACAGTGCAAGATATGAAATAATAACAATATATAGTTGATCAAGAATTCACTGAGGTGGGGGAGTAGAGGAAAGTAGTTTATGCCAAGGACTCAAGTAAAAAGAATATGTTTTGAAAATGATTTTGACAACATATGTACAAATACATTTGATAAAGTTAATGTATGGAATGTTATAAGAAATATAAGACCCTCCCATAAAATTATTAAAATAATAGTAATATTAAAAAGAGTAGGCTATACTTCAAGAATTTAGTTGAGAAAACTTACCATATCTATCTTCTAGTCCTGAACTTTCCTGTTTAAATTTTTATTCCCCAAACTCAAAGAATATTTAAAAGAAACATGATTTCAGTCCCTCAAAGGTCCCAAAACTGTTTTGACATGTGTGGATTGAAAAGCACAGAATTCTTCAGGGGAGGAATAACCAAAATCAAACTTACTGCCTTCAAGTGGATGCCACTTCATAGTGATCCTGTTGGACAGAGTAGAACTGTCTGCAACTTTTCTTTTTTTTTTTTTTAAATTGGGGGGATGGGCATCACTACCCTCTGGTGGGAGTGGGAGGCCCAGTTTTGCTCCTGGAGCTGCTGCTGGATTTGAACTGCCAAGCCAGTGGACTGCAGTCCCGCTCTCAACCACTACGCCATCGGGACTCAGCACCTGCAGCTTTTCCTGAGAGTAAAAAACCACACCTTTCTCCCGTAAACAGACTGGTTTCAAGCAACTGACCTTTCAGGTCATAGCCCAACTGTTAGCCCACTAGCCCTAGGGAAGAGTTGCTGCTGTTGTTGCCAGAAGCCATCATGTTGGCTTTGACCAACAACGAAACAAACCACTGCATGGTCCTATGCACCCTCACAATTGACCTGAGCCCATTGATGCAGCCACTGGGTCAATCCATCTCATTGAGGGCCTTCCTCCTTTTCACTGCTCTTCCACTTTACCAAACATGATGTCCCTCTCCTGAAAATGTGTTCAAAGTAGGTCAAAGGAAGGCTTGCTATCCTTGCCTCTAAGGAGCACTTTTCCCTTATTTCTTCCAATAGGTTTGTCCTGTTAGTCGTCCGCGGTACTTTCCATATTTTTCTTCAGCACCACCACAAATGAAACACATGGGTTCTTCTCCAGTCTTCCTTATTCAAGGCCCAACTTTCAGAGCATATGATGCAATGGAGAATACCATGGCTTGGGTCAAGTGCTCCTTAGTCCTTAAGGTAACACCCTTGATCCTAAATACTCTAAAGAGGTCCTGGAGCGCATATTTACCCAATGCAATTCATCTATTCATCTCTTGACTGCTGCTTTCATGAGCATCAATTGTGGATCTAAGCAAGGCAAAATCCTTGACCACTTCAACCTTTTCTCCATTCATCATGATGTTACCTCTTGGCCCATCTTCTCTTGATGTTTCCTGCATCATTCAATATTTTGTCCCTAAAATTTTTCAAATTTAAATTTGAGGCTTGAAATTTCTTTTGAGTTCTTTCAGTTTCAGAGATTCTGAGTATGTATGTTCTTCCCTTTTGGCTTTCTAATGCTAGGTCTTTTCATTTCATTATAATATTTTTGCCTTGGCTTATTGAACTAACCTTTGAAATTTTCTATTAACTTCCTTGATTTCATCCTTTTTTCCATCATTTTAGCTACTGTACAATGAAAGGCAAGTTTCAGAGTCTTTTCTGATATCCACTTTGGTCTTTTCCTTTCTTTTTAATAGCCTTAGCCTTTTGCTTTCTTCATGAATTATGGTCTTTTACAGTTCAACAGGTCTTCTGTCATTAGCCTATATTGCTTCAAATCTGTTCTTGAGGCGTTCTAAAATTTCAATCACTGATAACTGTCAATGCATCTTGATTGCATGTTTGATTAATTTTAGACTAAATCGTTAGTAGAATTCTTCAATTTCTTCAACACCAGCTTTTGTGGATGGTCATAAAGTTGAATAATAGTTTTGTTGATTGGATTTCCTTGAAGATGGATAGATTCCATCACAGATAGCATTGTACTTCATGATGAATTTAGCAAGATCTTTTTTGACAATGAATGCCACCCCGTTCTTCTTGTGTTATTATTCTCCACATAGCAAATCACAGGATTCTCTGATTCAAAATTGACAATATCAGTCCATTTCAGGTCACTAACGTCTAGTATATCAATCTTCATGAGCTCCATTTCATTTTAACCACATTCAATTTTCCTAAAATCATACTTCACACATTCCTAGTTCTAAACATAAGAAGATTTTGCAGCTGTTTCTCTTTACCTTGAGTCATGCCCCTTCAGCAAATGAAGATCCCCAAACTTCCACTCCCACAGGCTTTACCCAACTCACATAACCATTGCCAACCACCTCCCCCAAAATCAGCTCCTCTTCAGCCACATTTCAAGTGCCCCCAGATATTAGGGGTTCAACTGCCAACAGTATCTCTGACGATGCTCTGGTTCCTTTGTTTAGACTTTCATTAATTGAAAATGCTTCAGAGTTATGCACAAGTTTTTCAGCAGTTTCCTCCTCCAAAGTTGGCAGGCAAGTCTTTACTCGTTGCTCTTACTCTAGAAGCTCCACTGAAATCTGTTCACTTTGGTTCACCTATGGACATGTGAAAAATCAGTGACAGAGTTTCCAGCATTGCAGCAACACACAAGCCACCACAGTACAACAAACTGACAGAGAAGTGGTGGGGTAGAGAGATGAAAATGCTGTCTTCAAAAATATGTAGACTGAGATGGAGGATATACTGCGAAATAAGTGCTTCATATTTTGATACAATTTTGATAGAAAATTCACTCTCACTTGATTTAGATTTATAATGAGCTAATAGGACAGGGTAAAACTCTCTCTCTGTGGATTTGAGAGACCGTGGGTCTTTGGGGATTGGAAAGCCTCATCTTTCTCACACAGAGCAGCTGCTGGATTTGAGCTGCAGAACTTGCAGTTAGAAGCCCAACTGGGATACCACTCTATCAACATGGCTCATTCATATTTTGATATCCTTACTTAATAGAAGTTGTATGGCACTGTAGCCACGTTTTCTGATTCACCATCATATTTTTCAGTTGGTCCATCATCCTGGGAAATGGTATTCTCGTTTGAGAAATAATAAAACTGAGGTGGAGAATAGGCATAAGATGGGCCTAAATCATACAATTTGAAGGAGATGGTGTCACAGTTTGAAACTAAGACACTGATTCCAAAGTTCAAATTCCTAGACAAAATTCTGTACACTGCCGACTCGCCTCCTGCCTGGATTAGTTGTTTAGCTTATCATCTTGGGGCTGACAGTCAGTATAGGGACTGCAACGACCACACTAAATGAGAATCCATCCTGTGAAATCACCCTATGTCTAGAGATCCTTCTTAAGAATATGAAATGGTAACCAATACTCAAAGAGAAGGAAGGCAAAAGGGCAGGGAGTCCTTGTGATATCCTAAATGTGCTGGTGTACCCTTCACACAGTCCACAATTCTATTTACTTCCATTAAAGCAAAAGCTAGGATAAGAGCTGCAGCTGATTGAGACCAGTGGAGAGAAAATAAGATTGCCCATAGGCTTAGGTGCCTGAGAGGGGATGTAAGAACAAAGCCTGCTGAGAAGCAAATGGGTCTAAGGGAAAGTTTCCAGAACCCACTGAGGAAAACATACCTGAAAACTACCTCTGAGTTGGAAGAAGGAATAATATTGAGGAGTTTGCAATGCCTTTTCCTTAAATTCATCAGCCAGCTCTTTCCCCATTTGTACTTAAAACTTAGCAACAACCTACAAATAAGACCTGGACAGGTCCCCCAAAGATGTCTGTGAGACTTAGGGAGTGAGAGATCCCACCATTGTAAAACCTGTGTAGCAGCGGCCTACAGATGAATGAAAGCCTGTCCCCATCTCCGCAGATGTCAGCAGAAAGTCGCACCAGTATCAGGAGCAGTACCAGCTTTATCAGGCAGCCAACTGGCACAGAATGGAAGCACGATTCCATCAGTAGGTGTGGAGAGCAGAGCAGTAAGCAAAGCAGTGACCTTAACTAACATTTTAAAATATATATGCTTATTGAGATATCAAATTCTCAAAACATTATTTTCCATAATTAGAGTGATACAGGATGCTCAAGCAGAATAAGGTTCTAATGAGTGTTCGCATACACTCAGTAAATTGGAAGGGACAACTTTTATATACTATTCCACACTGCAAATGAAAAACAAAAAACATAAAATGCATACACTCAGAGATCTAAATTCCCATATTATACACCTATACGTATTTTTAAGATTTTGAAAAACAAGTCGGTATGTGAGATTTTACAGGTTTTAAACTTGTTATTGTGAATTAGGTGAAAACTTAGAGAGCTGACCAGCAGTTTTACATTCAGCCATTCTTAGACATTATGATTCAACTCATTCATGCCATCATTTCACCAGTGCACCATCCTTTGTCCCATTTCCTCTGTGGCTTGTTTCCATTCCTCCTCCTTTTGAAACCCTTGGGAAAGGCTGCCTTTTTTATCTTAAAGGGTGTTTTTTTTTTCTACCATGGGATGAGTTCATGTTCAGATCTCAGGGTAACCAAGGGTCACACTCTGACAGGGCAAAGAGACTCCCCCAGTCTCTATTCAGCAAGTCAGACTGATCTCTTTTATGATACTGAGCTTTGTGTCACATTTTTCTCCCATTCCATTCAGCAACTTCTAATGTTATCCCTTTCAGAGCAATTCAGAGTAGAAGCTAGGCAACATCCTGTTCTAGTCTCAGGGTTGTGCGAATGAATGTTTGTTTGGGGTTTTCATCACTTTTTTTTCCTTCACATTTTTTAGGGTTGTCTTTTTTTTAACTTTTTGTGTTTATCTACGTAATGGTCTACAGAGTAGAGCATTAGTTTTACACTCAACCATTTACACCACTTTGTTTTTATCTCATCCATTTCAATCCCCTCAGTGAACTTGGGTTACATTTTGAGAACAAGAAGAAGTAGAACTTTGGTCTAATTGTTTTTCGGGGGGTTTGGGGGCATCACTGCCCTCTGATGGTCATGAGAGCTACCCAGCGCTGCTCCTGAGAGCTGCTGCTGGATTTGAACCATCAAGCCCACAGGCCGCAGTCCCGCACTCAATGACTTACGCCACCAGGGCTCAGCCCCTGGTCTAATTCTTATAATCATTCATGGGGTATAGCAGTAGCAAAAACAATGACAAAATTCTGAGGTATTTTGACACCAAAATATTGCTGTGAAGTTTACAAGTCTAAGGACACCTGAACATAAGAGAAGCATGGTTACAAAAGAGTTTGCTGTGATTGTTGTTGTGTGTCATCAATTCTAACATACAGAGACACTTTAGGACAGAGTAGAATTACCCTCACCAAGCTTCCTAGGCTATAATCTACATGGGATAAAAGAACCAACTCTTTTTTCACACAAACAGCTGATGGGTTTGAACTACCAACCTATCATAAATAGCTAAATACTTAATCAGAGGTCCAATGTTTTACTTCTCCTTGAATTTCTAAACAGAGGGACAAGGAGAAAGGTCCATTTAATTTTCATAGCTGTGATGGAGAAGTTTTGGAGAAGACTAGATTTTTAAGAAACATTAGCTTCAACTTCTATGATTCATGGAAAATGGAAAAATTCAAAACGCTTAACAACCCGCTGGATCAAGGGCCAATCTCTCTCTCTCTCTCTCTCTCTCTCTCTCTCTCTCTCTGTCTCTCTCTCTGTCTGTCTCTCTCTCTCTCTCTCTCTCTCTCACACACACACATACACACACACACTCTTAATCATTTTAATGGTGGCTCATACAGCTCTTATCACAATCCATATATACATCCATTGTGTCAAGACACTTGTACATATGTTGAAGAGGTAATTTCTCAGTCATCAAGACTCTATCAGCAAGCATTATAGAATTCTCTGAGAGTCAGTGGAAATGGGTTTATTTTTTGGTATATACTGCCTATACTGCCTGATCCAAGCCTGGATATTAAGCGAAGAATCCACAACTTGGTTTGAGTAGATTCTTGAGGTTAGCTTACTGTGGACGAACTTTGTAGAAAGAATTCCATAGTCAGCTAGACTTGTGTTAGATAACTTAGGGGGTTACTTTTAGCTCAGATATTCTGTAGTTATTTGATAAGTCAAATAAATCTTCAAGGGGGTGATATCTGAGAATGATCTGATTCACTGGCACCATCTGAATTTGGACAAGCTTCATCTATTTTACTGGCTTTCAAGAAATGACAGGAAAACAAGTGCACATTCTCTTTTTATAATTCGGTGTTCAAAACTGGAGTTTGGCCAAGATTACAAAAACACTCTGGTTCTTAGTACATATTTTTCCCTGTCATATTCCTTTAAGAAGATTCAGTTTTTTGACCAAACCAAGAAAAATAATTGCAAGGGTATCCACACTTTCATGGAAACTTTAAAGACATGCACTGGATTCTTCAAAGAGAATCATACTCCAAAGCTTGTCTTATTTTTTTTTTACTGTTACTGAGACAGAACATTCCATCAATTATTACCCTTTGGTTTGAACATTTTCCTGTGCTGAAGTACCCTTTTTAGTGCCCTACTGTGTTCCTACACCTTTTATGTGTTTCATGTCCTAACTGGCTTTCACTACAAGACACTGAAAAGGTTTGGAAAGTGCCAATTATGGAAGAGTATCTGGTCCTTGACTAAACCATAGAATTGGGGCAGAATAGGACAATAATGCTTCCTTCCTAGTGAAGATTCAACAAACAGTGCAAGTCTGTTGATATAAAAAGCCAGCTCTGACTTCTATAAGATTTGGTTTCCTATGCATGGTTCGACAAAGCAAAACTTCTCTACATAAATCATAGTGTTCTGATAAGCCTTATCTTTGTTACCCAGGCCCTTGAATACATTTTTCCAAGAGAAGAATAGCTGGGTCATGGTGTACTTATATTCATAATTCCCTCCATATCGACAGTTCCCGCTACAGAGTGACTGCACCAGTTTATACTCACACCAGCAGTACATGAAGATTCTCATTTCCTCACACCAGTGATTCTCCAGCACCATAATTTAAATGCATTGATTCTTCTTTGGTCTTCTTTATTCAACTTTCACATGCATATGAGAAATCACAGGCATGCAAAGCAATTGAAAATATCCAGACTTGCATCAGGCAGTATATACCAAAACTAAACCAACTTCCATTGAGTTAATTTGAACTCATAGTTACCCTATAAGACAGAGTAGAACTACTTTTTAAGTTTTCATGACTAATTCTTTATAGGAGTAGAAACTCCCATTTTTCTCCCACCAGAATGGCTAGTGATTTCATACTGCTCTCCTTGTGGTTAGCAGTCCAACATGCACCTCGGGCATGTTAGATAGATAACCTTTAATGACTTCTGTTTTACAAGTCAATCATTTTCTTCATTCTTATATAAAATATAACCAGCTCCCTACCCCCCCCCAACTTCCCCTGCCATGAAGGTAAGTAGTTGTTAATCTAGTTACTACTTCTATATATTTACATATCCTGGATTTCATATAAAGAAAATAATATATTTTTTAAACTTACAAAAAGACAGAAAGTTCTCAATCCAAATGAAAACAGAAATTAATAAAAAGTAGAAGAAGCTATAAATGCATCAAGAAGAAAAAGAAAGGTTAAGATGTTGAATGCTAACATAATTGTACCTACACTAATCTACTTTTCAATGCACTCTGTCTGATGACAAGACTGTTCACATCTTTCATGAATGGTCTGAGGTAGCACAGTGGGTAACCTATAATAATTGATGAATTTCACTTCTATGTTTAGTTTGGTGAGAATCTGTAGTACAAGTAAACTCTGAATTTTATTAATAATTTTTCTACCTCTAATAAAATTATAAATTTTATTAATAATTAGAAGACCAAAGAAGAATATGCTCAGCATGTCTTAAACTGAAAGAACTTAAGGGGGGGGAATAAATCTTGGAGCTGCAACGTGAAAATATTGAAGGGCAATATTGTGAATGACGGCGGAAGCATCCAAAGAAGATTAAAAAAATACAGTCACTATACCAAAGGGAACTCATTTATATTCCACCATTTTAGGAGGTAACATGGGAGTAAGAACCAATGGTGCTGAAAGAAGATGTTCAAACTGCATTGACAGCATTAGCCAGAAGCAAAGTTCCGGTTATCAATAGAATACCAATAAAGATGTTTCAGCAAGCTGATGAAGGACAGAAAGCACTTATTTATCTATGCCAGGAAATTTGGAGGACAGCTAAGAGATATTCATATTTGTACCTATTCCAAAGAAACGCGACCCAACAGAATGTTCCAATTAGAGAACAGTATTATTCATGTCTTATGCAAGTCAAATTTTGCTGAAGATTCTTCAACAATGATTGCAGCAATACATTGACAAGTAACTCTAGAACTTCAGACCAGATTCATGGACTACATGAGTATCAAAATTAACAAAAGAAGATAAAATAAATCAATGAGACCTATTAAAAATAAACACTGGTGTACCTCAAAGAAACTTTGTGTTCTTAGTCATCATTCCAGAGAATATAAATATGTTTGATTTGTTCCATTATATATTGCTGTAAAGGAATCGTCGTGACATTGCTAGGTAGGTATTGAACTGAGAACCACAAGGTCTGTAATGCAAAGTCAGGAGCCACTCAGGGTCACTATGAATGTACAGAATCGAGTAAGTGGAAATGCAGCTGTAAAGATATACAAACCTCCAGCTCCACAGGCGCAACGGCTGGGTCTCCTACTCCCACCACCAGAGGGCAGAGATACCTAAAAAAAAAAAAAAAAAAGATATACAACCTCAAAGACCATATTAGTGTCTCTATGAGGCAGAATCAACCCAATGGCAATAAGTGAAATATATTGCTATTTTTCTTTATTTCATTAATTTTATCTTATCCTTATTCTTTTTTGTCATAATCCTGGAAGAATTTTGTAATATTGCTACTTTTACAGTTTTTTTCAGCACAAAGCTTCTTTCATTTGGATTCATCTAGATGTATTTGAAACATTACATTTTTTCTATCTGCTTCCTTTTTTCTATTGAACTAATAAGTTTTAAGATCCCTTTCACTTTGACTATTGATTTTCCCTTCAGTTAACCATAGTATTCCAAATTGTTGTTTTATGTACTTTGACTATATTGCTATGCTAGGAGGAGGAAACATGCTTATATCTATTTTTTCCCAGTGATTTTATTGGGGGCTCTAACAGCTCTTATAACATTCAATACTTCATTTGTATCAAGCATATTTGTACACATCTTGCCATCCTCATTCCCAAATGTTTTCTACCTGAGCCCTTGGTATAAGCTCCTCCCTCCCCCTCCTTTTTTTTCATAAATCATTTTATTGGGGGCTCATACAAATCCCATTATGATCCATATATACATCAATTGTATGCTGGCCACATTTGCACACTTGTTGCCATCATCACTCTCAAAACATCCTCCCTCCACCTAGGCCCCCCAGTACCAGCTCCCCATATTTCCCTTCCCTCCCCCATGAACCCTTAATAATTTACAAATTGTTATTACCTTTTCATATCGTACATTGTCCAATGTGTCCCTTCACTTACTTCCCTGTTGTCCGTACCCCAGAGAGGAGGTTACACATAGATCCCTGAAATTGGTTCCCTCTTTCTATTCCACCATCCCTCCACCCTCCATCCTCACCACTCCCTCCACTAGTCCTGAGGGATCATCTATCTTAAATAGGATTAATAAAAATCAAGGTGTCAGCAGAACAATATTCCTTCTTCAGGGGCTACACTACCACCACCATCACCCTCTTACTGCCATATTGACCCCATAGAGGGTTTCCAAAACTGTAATTCTTTACAAGCACAGACAGCCTCATCTCTTTCCCAAGGAACCAGCAGCTGGTCAGTTTGAACCCTTGACCTTGTGGTTGATAGTCTAACAGAGCCTTTCCCAGAAGCTGTAGGCTGCCTTCATGCTTTAATACATGATTTTTTTCTTGAACCCCATCTTCTCTACTCGGACTCTCTCACCTCTCTTTTGTGATTATATTGAGCAGTCCTATATTTCAGAATGCTTCCACTATCTTAAAGTCCACAATTTAACTCTATTTGCAAAATTCACAGATTCTGATAGTTAGAACTTAGACATGTTAATCGGCCAGGTTTTCTTTCTGCCAGACCTTGATTGGTCCTTTCTACTTTGTGTTGCCTCAATAAATGTGACTATTGTTGTTAGGTGCTTTCAAATCAGTCCCAATTCCTAGGAACCCTATCCACAACCGAATAAAACACTGCCCGATCTTGCATGATTGCTAGTTTTTTTGCAACCACTGTGTCAATTCGTCTCATTGAGGGCACTCTGTCAAATAATATCCCACTACTATTCATAATGCTTCACTCCTACTCATTTTTTTTCTTAAGTAGATTGTCAAACCCTCTTCCTAATCTGTCTTTGTCTTGCAATTCTACTGAAACCTGTTCACAGTGGGTGACCCTGCTAATATTTGAAATATAAGTGACAGCGCATCCAGCCTCAGAGCAAGACGCAAGTCATGACAATATGACACGTCGACAAATGACTTTTGAGACACTACATGTATGGGGCCTTCATTCTAATGTACCTTATTTCTCAAACACTATTAAGTCTGTCTTTGTATTGATTATTTGTTCTTTTTATTGATATGGTTTCTTTTTTTGGTAAAATATTTCCTTTAGGAATCCTTTCAAATGAGGCCTTTTTTTTCACATGGTTTTCATTGATATGTTATACTCATTCTCTGCCTCTCGATTACTCCACAATGTTACCTGAAACAGCTACCAGTTACACCCCCTCATGACGCAGCGAGTCATCAAAGGCACTGTCATCAAACATCAGTCTCATAAAGCATGTTTTAAGTCATATAATATACTGTGGGTTTAAAACATCACCTTGCATAAAGTTTCATGCCTTGCTTTAAAAAAAAAAAAGATGAATGAATTAAAGAGCAAGAGAGAAGTCACTGACATATGGGATGTGGAAAAAAGTACCAGAGCCAAAGTTCATCAACAGCATAATTCTGCACATCTCAATTTCTCATGATATGCAAACGTCAACAATGTATGTGTTACATATACAAGGATAAAATTTTAAAATATATCCCAAAATCACAAAGCATTTGTCAAACCAGAAGCATCACAATGTGGTTATTTCTCTACTTATCTTCCTTCTAGATCTCTACACTTTTGAAGGCAATGTTTCCTCTTTCTGGCCTTTCCCTGAAGAATTCTACAGTCTTTGAGTTTACACTACATCAAACAAGCAGTGTTGGTGTTCTCAAGGTACTCAGATCATATTTCTCTTAAATGTACTTGGAGTTTTGAGAACAAAAATAGATTATAAAGAGGTAAAATCAGGCTGGAGAACTGATGAGGTAAGGTTTCCCAATTAAATTGTCATAGAACAACCCTTGAACAGGTACATTGTCATTTGGGAACTTTTTCCTCAGTACAAGTTTCCCAGTCTTTTTCTCACCAAAGCAGTTATCAACTTTCCTAAAACTCCTTCCTATAAAGCTCCCCTGATCATCTTTTCAGGAAACCTGCAGAAATCACCACTATGGGACACCAAAAAAATCATTGCCAGGACCTTTGGAGCCTTGAAAGTATTTCAGATAACCTCCGAAGCCAATGTGTTGATTGGGCCTAAGAAACCTTGGTGTCGTAGTGGGTAGCAAAGCAAACCATTAGTTGCAAGATTCATAGGTTGAAACCACAGTCATTCCACTGGAGAAAGATAAGGTGTTTTACTCCCATAAAAATTTACAGCCTCCTTCAAATAAAATGATTCATTAAAAAAAGGGAGGGGAAGGGGACTCTGGGAAGATGACCGCCAGATAGGAAGCCCAAGCCCGGAGGTCCTGGAGATCGGTGAGTGGGGGTGACACGGGGAAGGGTGGGGCTCTCAAATTGGGTTTTGTGACTCCAGGAACGCTCAGAGCCTCCTCTGAACCAGGAGCAGATGGGACCCGCACACCCGCGCTCCCCACGGACACCAGCACAGATGCTGCGGGTTCTTTGTGCCTGCGGGATCCAGGACGCTGCTCTGCGACCCTGAGATCTGGGACCTGCAGTTAATCAGCGCCCACGCGCAATCGCAGACCAGTCCTCCCCACCTCAAGGTGTCCAGGGTGCCCAGGGCACACTCCACGCAGACCCGCACCTCTCGCTCCCTACCCCCAGGGACTCCTGTGCCCCAAGCACAATGGTGGGCCAGCCCCTCCCCCACCCTGGAGGCCCGTGCCCAGGCACACCTTAAGGACGCCACCACTGCTCAGGATAAGATCAAGCCATCCCCTAAATCCAAGCCTGCCCACCTGGGCCACACTTTCTAACAGGAGCAGAAGGAACGCCCGCACTCCCCATAGTCGCTGGCACTCCTCACAGACGCTGCTGGTTCAGGGCGCCCGCCCCAAGAACCACAACAGAGAGGTTTGCTTTACATTGTCTCCTGGGTAAACAGCCAGCCAGTCCTCCCCATCCCAGAGTACTAGAGGATTTTTTCCCACCTATCTCTGGCAAGCACCCCTAGCCAGGAACAGACCATCCAACTCCCACCCCATCCCCTAAACCCATTCCCAAGCTCAGCCAACACACTCCATCAGATCTGCAAGGCCTAGCTGCAAACAATGCCTGAGGGAAGCTATAATATAAGACCAGCCTCCGAAAGAGAGACCCCAGGGCCACAAAACACCAAGGAAAATGCCACCTAATACGAATAAATCAAACAAAAAACAGCTAGCAGCTTCCACAGTATCAAGAAAAGAGAAACTGGATCCGATGCAAGAAGATCAGCTGGACTTAGCAGTCATAGAAAATGCTGAGATCGATCAACCACAGAAAGAAATCTTCAAGATGCTACTAACATGTATGCAGCTCTTGAGCGACGCATTAAAGAAGAAAGAAGAATTGATACAGGAGATAAAGGCCAAGCACCAAAGGGAAATCCAAGAACTAAAGAGTGAGCTAACAAAAACTAATAGTAAGCTCTCAGATTTCGGCCAGAGAACGGAGGAGGCAGAAAACAGGACAAGTGACTTAGAGGACTCACAAGTAGAAATTAATAAGTGGGAGAAAAAATCTAACAAGTCTATGAGAGAAGCCGAAGAAAATATTAGATGCCTGGCTGATACTATGAAAAGAAACAACATTAGGATTATCAGTCTGCCGGAGGATGAGGCATCAAGAAAACCAACATCCAAAATAGTGAGGGAATGCTTAGAGGAAAACTTCCCTAGCTTAATGAATGAAAGCCATATAACCATACAGGAGGTGGAAAGAACCAACTAAACTAAACTCCAAGAAGAAAACACCAAGACATATAGTTGTTAAACTATCCAATTATGAAGAAAAAGAGAAAAATATGAGAGCAGCTAGGGAAAAAAGGACAATCACATATAAAGGCAAACAGATAAGAATATGCTCGGACCTATCAATGGAAACGATGAAGAAGAGGAGAGAGTGGAGCAACATATTCCGAAAGTTGCAGGAACATGATGCAAACCCAAGAATACTCTATCCAGCCAAATTATCTATCAAAATTGATGGAGAAGTAAGAGTCTTTCCAGACAAGGAAAATCTCAGAGAATATGCCAAAAGGAACCCAGCCCTACAAAAGATTCTCACAGACTCACTGGGAGAAGAACAGCAATAACGACCTAACACACGAAACAGTCTACCCAGAAACAGTCAAAGGGATAACAGCCCCCAAGATAACCTTGGCTCAGAGATGGAAGAAAGGTAAGAATGAACCACAAACATATATTAACACAACCTATGGAAATAGAAAAACATCCAATCCAAGAGCGATAAAATGACAACACAGAGTGCACAGATAGATGTAATAACCCTAAATATTAATGGATTGAACTCAGGCCTTAAGAGAAAGAAATTAATAGACTGGCTTAGAAAATACACCCCCTCAATCTGCTGCCTAGAGGAGACACATCTTAAGATCACAGAAAAAATATATATTGAGAATCAAAGGCTGGAGAAAATATATACCAAGCAAACAGCAATTCCAAAAAGTTGGAGTAGCAATCCTAATATCAAATAAAATTGACCTCAAAGTGCAAACCATAGTAAGAGACAAAGAAGGACACTATATAATGCTTAAGGGAAGGGTAGACAATGATCCAATAAGCATCTTAAATATATATTCCCCGAATGAGAGACCTGCAGAATAGGTAAACCAGACACTTCATATGAAGAAAAAAGAAATTACAGCCTCAAGAATTATAGTGGTTGACTTCAACACACCACTCTCTGAGAAGGACAGATCACAGGGAAAGAAACTCAACAAGGAGGCGAGAGATCTAAATACTACAATTAGACAGTCTGACTTGGTAGATATCTACAGGGTCTTTCATCCAAAGGAAAAGCATTTCACATTCTTCTCAGCCCCACATGGAAGTTTTTTGAAGATAGACCACGTACTGGGACATAAGGAGAATCTACATAAATTTAAGCATATTGATATCATACAGAACTCACTCTCAGACCACTCTGCCATAAGGTTGGAAATCAACAAAAGGAAG
>PVJH01034004.1:0-21050 GCA_004026705.1 Nesogale talazaci | reverse complement strand
CTCAATCTGGTATATTTTGGTTCAAGATCTGAACGATTTTTTGAAAATTATTCTTACTTTGTCTTGTCAATCAAACAACTCTTTCCCACTTCCTCCTCTGACGTATCTTATCATGTGAAGTTATGAAATTTGATTCATTTTGCACTCTTCTCAACATTCTCTGCCAAACAAAGGGGTCTCTCTTCAGAATCTTGCATTTCTTAGAAGCTACAGAGTTAAAAGCTTGTCTTTTGTGGGAACCAAATTTTCTTTTTGGCAACTTCTTCCCTGATATAGGATGGCACTTGAATCACTTTACTCACACCAAGGCTTTCTTTAGCCACCAGGTACTGGGATGTAGTGTTTGTGTTGCGTGTCAGAGCGGCGGAGTTTGCGATGATGATGGTCAAGATGGGGAAAGACCTGGCTGATTAACATGAGTAGGAGACTGATGCCTCCTGGAGTCATCCTGTCAGAGTCTGAGGGCATGTGTGCATAATGGAAAAAAGGGTCAGAAATGAAGGACAGCCCCTGTCCTGTCTTACCAATGCCTGACCTTAGGAATATGGTCTGAAGGGCACCCACACCACATGAGCCATTTGCTCAAGTATTCATGAGTTTCTGTTGGACATTGCAACAATTCACAGTGCCCAGAAACATGAGGAATATACTCAAAAGAGGAGACTGGCATCATGGAAGAGGTGGAGATCTGAGGTATCATCAATGCCCAAGTCCTTGGAATGAGTCTGGTATCAATTTTTTTAAACATATATTTATCATATGTGAAAATTATCAATGACTTTGAGGAGGTTGATTAAGTGGCATCAGTGTATAAAAAGAAATGTGGTTTGGAGTGTGAGGTACTAAAGACACTGTGGGTGGACCTGATGCTTTCAAGGAGCTCTGTTCTGCCCAGTCTCTGATGCACAGGATCTATGGGACCCTCAGTCAGGGAGGAGCAATGTGGGGCTGAAGGGGGAGAACATGGGGCTCAGAAATGCTGGGCTGTCCTGTGACTATACACAGACACCTCCTAGGGAAAGTGTTCTCTCACTGCAGACTAACACACAGATGGGTTCAAAAGAATACTTGCCCTACAATGACTTCAGAAGAAACAAAGGAGCCTCTATTGATAAACACAGGGTTCCCTCCTATGCAAATCATTCTTCAGGCACTAGTTAAAATGCCACCCTTGGGCACTGAAGGCAATCAGTTCTCTTCTGACAGGGCTGTGAGTCCCTTGGGAAAGCAGAGCTGTGGTCTAATGATGCTATTGCTGTGTGTTCTCCTGTGCCTGGTGACTGCTCCCCAAGGTGAGGGTCTTAGATATCAGTGTGGAATCTGGGGATGATTGTGACTGCAGGGGACTGAGAGAATCCAATGATCTTTATTTGCAGGTGTCCTGTCCCAGGTGCAGCTTCAGGAGTCAGGTGCAGGACTGGTGAAACCCTCCCAGAAGCTGTCCCTCACCTGTACGGTCTCTGGTTTCTCCATCAAAAGTAGTGGCTACAGCTGGAACTGGATCCGCCAGACCTCAGGGAAGGGACTTCAGTGGTTGGGATACATAAATAATGGTGGGATTACAGGTTATCACCTGGCCTTCCAAAGCCGACTCTCCATCACCAGAGACATATCGAAGAATCAGTTCTCCCTGCAGCTGAGCTCCGTGACTGTTGAGGACACGGCTGTGTATTACTGTGTAAGATACACACAGTGAGGGGAAGTCAGTGAGAGCCCAGACACAAACCTCCTCTGCAGGGGAGATATTGGGCAGCAGAGGCCACGCAGGACCCACTGAGCACAGACACCCAGCCCTATACAGACACAAATGAGTGACAGGATGTCCTGTTTTAATTAAGCCTTTCCCTGCTAGCTCTCAGCATCCCCTGGGACACTTATGTCTTTTCATTTTTTGTCTAAGTTTTCTCCTTCACAATGCATCCCTGAAAGGAGGAACTAACATTCTCTTATGTAGAAATAGAAAAACTACCATGACACTCCATTATTGTCTTTATTACATATTTTTGTCTCTTGATATATAGAACACCATAGACATTCTCATTCTACTTGTCACTGGAAAACTGTTGATATTTGCGTCAGTCCGGGTAGATTAGAAGAACAAATTTTATAGACACGCATATCAACATAAGGAAAGGGTTTATCTATAAAAGGAATGTGACACCAAGAAGGCACCCCAGCCCAGTACAGTTCAAAGTCATTAAGTCCGATATTAACCCATATGCCCGAAATCAGTCTATAAAGTCTCCTTATGACTCACGAAGTCACAGGCCAGTGGGTGCAGAATTCCGGCGCTGGCAGGGGTCTCCACATGTCTACTCACTTCTAGGGCTCAGGGTCCATCAACAGGATGCTACACTAGCTTCAGAGGTCTGCCTTCATCAGGGCAAAGCCATGTGGTCTCTCCTCCGGCTCCTCCAACTTCTTGGAGGCTGCATTTTGTCTTTTCTGTGGTTAATCATCTCTGAGACTTAACTCCCAACAACTGGGGAAGATAGCTTCTCATCATGAGGGAAATATCGCGAGATTTCCCAGAAGTCTCAGGAGAAAGCCAAGCCCACATAGAGGCCTCATTGTCAATCTCCAGATTAACAGGCTAGACTCCATCCCTACATTTCAATCATAAAATGAACATAAACACATGACTGCCACAATATTGAAAGGAAAAATAAGCATATTCAGACTCATGGGTGCAGTTAATGGTTGGAAATATCCTGAGCTCAAACAATGCGTTGATCTTACAGTACAGGGTCAGGTGCTCTGAGGTGCCTCTGCACATTGCTCCCTTGACAATGTGAGAAGTGAAGGACTGCAGAGCTCTGACCCAGAAAATATTTGTTGTGACTTCTGGTGCTAACATTATGCCATGGCTTTAATGGTGCTACCCATTGTCTCCATTTATGCAGAAATAAGAGTTCTGGTCTCAGGGAGATTCATGACATGTGAGACAAAGTCAAATGGAATGGCCTTGAATGAATGGAGGACTTCTTTCTGAGATCATTCAGTGAAGGGAGCACTAATTGGAAGGACAACTTTGAAGCCTCTAAAATGGTAAGTGTTTGGAAGAGCAGGACATTTGAAATGAGAATCTCAGAATGCTGGTTAAAAATGGAGGTGACAATATTCTCACCCAGTGTGAGCAATGTCTTCAGGGAGACAAGTCCCTCAGGAAGACTGTACCGTGGCCCTGAAATGTCAGCAGCCAGAAGAACCCCCTCCCTCAGGGGAAGAGTCATGGGCTGCTCACAGGGTCTCAGACAGGGGAGAGGTGTGAGGACGGTGCAGGACCTGGGGATGACTGTGACTGTTCTGTTTACACAGAGTCATCGTGAGAAAGCACTGACTCAACAGCACCTCCCAACGCTAGTGGAGTGACGGACGGAAGACGGAAAGTAATTTTGGAAGTAGATGGAATTGCCAAAATTAATGATATACTATCTTTGGGGGGACATCACTGCTCTCTGGTGGTCTTGGAGCTAACCAGTGCTGCTCCTGAGAACTGCTTCTGGATTTGAACTGCCTAGCCGCGGACCACAGTCCCGCACTTAACCACTTACGCCACTGTGGCTCAGCCCTCAATATATGATCTTACAGTACATTATTTTTATTTAGAAGTGCTAAAATGATTTAAAATTCAATAAATCTGCCCTTTCTAATTAGTACAAAACCTACAAAATAACACAAAACCAAGGGAAAGTGTAAGAAATCAGTAATACAGACTATCATTAAACAAGGAGCCATAGTGACTCAGTGGGTTTCCTGTTGGGCTAACTGCATGCTCAGCAGGTCGTAAAGCAGCCCAGTCTGAAACCCGCAGTGCCCGTGGTCCTACACCCTCTAGGATTGCTGTGACTCAGAATCCACTCAGTGGCAGGGAGCTGGGGGTTGGTATAAATAATGGTAAATTGTCCATGAATCCCTTATTGAACCCAATAAATTCCCTATGTAACAAGGAAAAACAAATGAATTTGCAATGGAGTAAATACTCATAACTCCCTTATGATCCTGATGATATGTTATTGTCTTCACAAATGAGAAGCTATGTAAACAGTGGACACAAAATTTAAACTATCCTAAATTAACTAAATCCAAAAGCTATAAGCATATTGTTTTACTAGTTATTAGGCTGAAAATATTTCCCAATGCTTCAACTTTTAAGTTTTAATTACCATTCAATCAATTACCAATCAGTTTGTTAACAGAACTTTTCATTAATTATCAAAATGATATTAAAATTTAGTTAGGATCATTGTAGATTAAAAATAAACAGTAAATATAGTTAATGTATAGACTTAAGAATATTTGAAGTACAACTAATTGTCATTGTACCAGGGTGTATGAGGAATACTGTTGTCAAATTTGACACTTTGTTTATTTTAGGTAACTTTGAGTCCGTTCCAAGTGATAAGAACCCTGTGTGCAATATGACAGAATGCCATCATCACACTGGTTATGCTTGATGCTGCCCCTATTGTATCAAACCACGTCCCTGATGATCTTCCTCTTTTTCACTGACCCTCTACGTTACTAAGCATGGTGTCTATTTCCAGGTGCTGCTCTCTCCTGTTGGCATGACCCCAGTGTGTGAGGTGAAGCAGCACCATCCTTGCTTTGAGGGAATCTTGGGGTTGTACTTCCTGTAAGATAAATTTATTTTTACAATACCCCATGGTATTTTAAAATTTTTCTGGGCTGAGCCCCGGTGGTGTAGTGGTTGTGCACAGGACTGCAGCCCACTGGGACGGAAGTTCAATTCCAGCAGTGGGGCTGGGCCTCCTACTCCCACCACCGGAGAGCAGTGATGCCCCCCCCCCAAAAAAAAATGTTTTTCTCCAGAATTGTCATCATTCAAAATTCATCAAACTATTTATGTCCAGCCTTCCTTATTCATTGTCCAGCATTCACTTGCATATAATGTGATTGAAGACTCTGATCCATGGCTTTTTTCATGGGCCACTTAATCCTCAATGTGGCATCACAATGCCCTGTGATATATTAGACCACTTAGGGAAAAAATATAAGGAGGTGAATGATACTTTGAAGTTACATTTCAGGTTATTAAGTGAAAGCTCAAGTATTACAAACAAGCATTTAGCCCTTTGCCCTTTCAGAAATAGGTTATTGGATGCAGGGTTTATTTTTAAAATGTCAAACTTTCAAACTCTACCAAAAGCCTACAGAGCAGTTCTATTCAACAACATGGCGTCTCTATGAGGCAGAAAAGACTCGATGAGAGGGGGTGAGGGTTTTGAGGCAAATGTTCTTTGTTTGGTTGCTTGTTTACTTGCTATATTCAATGATTTGTCTTCGTTCGCTCTCAGATTTCACAATGAACAAGTGAAAGAATGATTGAATGAAAATTTGATGTGTTCAATTCAAATAATACAGACACATCAGGATTCTGATTAATTTAAGGTAGCAAACACTTCCATCTGGCAAGATGCGAAGCATTCTATGCTTAGACATTAAACAGCTGCCATGTCTGCAAGTTACCTCGGTCCAACATGCAGCAGGAGGCAGGCTGGGAGAAATCTCCTTTTAGAGTGGCAGAAACAGTGTACCCTGGACTGTTCACAGTCTCCAGAGTTTATCCAATGATGCTCACAGGCAAATCTTTCATATGATTTCCTGTTTATAAACTGCCTCCCCACCAGGGGACTCAAGTGACTGCTGAATCAGGGTGACCTTGCTCCAAAATGTCTGCTTACTTCCTGCTCCTCCTCATGACACTGTGTCTCCCATCGGGTCAGTGTTGGCGGGAGATGGAATCCTACCCCGCATATTCACAGAGGGATGGGGTGCTAAATATGTATTTTCTATATCTCCAGTAGCCTGGCTCAGGTGCAGCCTCAAGAAACATGTCCTTAGATGGGGCAACCTTCACAGATCCTCACACTCACCTGTTCCATCACTGGGGACTGTGTTTCCAGCACCAGTGCTACTTGAGATTGGATCAGGCAGTGCCCTGGAAGCAGCCTTGAGTGGATGGGAATGACTTACTAGAGACCATCACAGTGGTACAGAGAGTACATACCATCTCTGAAAGATTGCCTAGTCATCAACCCAGACTAATCCAAGAATCAGTTCTCCTTGCAGTTGACCTCCGTGACTGCTGAGAACACAGCCTTGTACTACTGTGCAAGGAGCACAGTGAGGGGAAGTCAGTGTGAGCCCAGACACAAACCTCCCTGCAGGGGGGACATTGGGCAGTAGGGGGCGCGCAGGACCCACTGAGCACAGATACCCTGCCCTAGACAGGCACGGATGAGTGACAGGGAGGATTTTCTGATGGACCTACGGCTTCCTCTCTTAGCTCTCAGCATCCCATGTCCAGTTTTTTTTTCTTTTTTTTACTCTCAATTTCCTCCTCGCTGCCAACTTGAAAGGAGTTTGCAGTATAAATACTAAAGTTACTCTAATACTTCATTGTCATTTTTCATTCTTGAAAAAAAAGGTTATCCTGGTAATTCTCACTCTGTCCTTTACTCAAAAACTGGTTACAGTGAAAGACAGACATGTCCGGATTGATGAGGACAATACATAATTTCAGATGTACTGTCAGATGTAGTGACCCACTACAGCCCAGGTTCTGATCTCTGAAGGTGTCTTTCTGCATGGCTCCCTGTGCACTGTGGGGAGTGAATGACTAATGTTCTCCTTGTCAGAGAAAACAATTGTGGTGACTTCTGGAGCTAAATTTGTGACGTGTCCTAAATGATGCTTGCTACCCAATGTCTCCCTTTTATGCAGAAAAAAAAAAACGTGTTCCAGGTATAGAGAGACCCTAATACTGGGAACAGATGAACAGGAATGACCTGTCTGGTGGTCAGAGTCATTAGTAAGATCATTCCCTGGAGTCATAATGAAGAGAACATTCATTGGAAATATGTCTCTGATTCCAAAAGACAGTGAATGTGTCACAAGAGGAATGATATGTCACAAGGAAGGATGTCAGTGGTGCAGTGGTGCTTTCCTCTCAGAAGCTGTGACCCACCCCCCCATGAGAACCTCTCTAGCAACCACCATGCACAGTGACTCTTGGGGAATTCCTGCAATGGAACAGCCTTCTTGTCATTGGAATGGGCTTTGTCTAACTTTCCCCTCTATCCAAAGGCAGACTGCACAGGAATATGAACGGATGAGATCTCAGATTACACTCCAGGATACCAATTCGTGCCCTTTGTTGTCAAAGTTAAAAATATCTAATCAAAACATAAATTCTCTTGCTGAGTGGAAATTTTTTTCACAACCTTTGATGCACCTTGAATCCTTTCATTCTAACATATAATCACAATTATTCATTTATTCAATAAATTTCTCTCAGAATGATTTAGAAAATATTTTCTATGCCAAAACTATTGTTAAGAAGCAAATAATTATTAACAAGATGCTCAAGGAACATAGAATGAAAACAAAAAAAGCTAATCCTAAAGAAAAACGAGACGTGCAAAGTCTAAAGACTTGCAAGATAATGTGAAAAGCATATTCAATGGCACTGAATTTACAAATGTATAAATTGTTGTATTTGTGAATGTTTATTGTGCATATATATTTTTGCAAAAATGAAAAATACTACATGAATAAAAAATGACTATGGGGCAAAGAATATGTCCTAAAATTGATTGTGGTAAAGATTATACAACACTTTTTGATATGGTTGCATTGTTGAATTGTATGGTATGTGGGGGATGTATCAATAAAAAGTGCTTGGATTTTTTTTTTTAAGAGGCGTGGATGCTCAGAAATATCCACCATCGTACCTCACACTTTCCCCCAACATCCTGCACATCTCATGGGCTTCCCTTGTCCTAAGGGTCAGACCGGGCTGCCGAGAGAGAAAGTTGAACATTCCAAGGAAAACAGCATCCCCAGAAATTCCCTTCATTATCCCTCACACCTCAGGCCAACCTCGTGCATTTCTACCAACCTGCCCGTGGTTTAGAGGGAAGACTTGTTTTTCCAAGTCAGTAAAAATCATGAAAGGGAGTGATTGAATTGTAGAACCCAAGTCCGAAAAATCCCTTCTAGAGGCCATTGCTCAGCTGCACCTCCTCAGAGCCGCCCTCCTTCTGCTTCCACAAACACAGTCCACATAGATCACCTGCAGGAAACATGGCAGCAGAGCTCCAAGTCACGTGAAGATCAGGCTTCCTTAGGCCGCCATCCTTCTCTTATGGATCAGAGACGCCTGTGGAGGTGGCAACCTTCTGGAGTCTTCTTGCGGTCATGTATGTCCTGCCCTGTAAGCACCTTCAATGTCAAATCCAGTGCTTTATGTCTTAGAATTCTTTTAGATCGCCCCTTTATTTCTAGGTGTGATAATGCAAGCAGAGCTGCTACAGCCAGTCATGGGTTGGCAATGCTTTCTCACATTGCTATAGATAACTTTCATGCCTGCAGATACCAAGTTCTAGATCCGTCAGGGTCCGGGAAACAAAACCCTTATTATGTGGCAAAAAAGCCCAATGATGAAAGTCGTAGCATCAACCGAGTCTTCACATATTAACGCACTGCAACCACGATAGCTCAACCAGCTGAGTGTGTTTTCACGGAACAATCTGAAAGCTGAGGACACTGGCCTGTGTTATGCAGGGAAAACCCAGGAGAGACAGTGACAGGGAAGGGCTCACACACCTCAAGTGTCAGGAGACTAAGCAGGCAGCAGAGGGCGCTCAGGGTCCACAGGAGAGATTCTGCGACACAAGCAGGTGCAAGAGATGATGGCTTATTGTTTCCTCCTGTGTCTAGAGCTTTCCAATTCACCCAAGTCAAGAACCTCTCCGGGGACTCCTCAGCAACTACAATTCTCACGGCTCTTATTTTCCTGCAGGGAAGAGCCTGACAGTGAAAATTCCTGGTTCTTCCTGAGAAGACAGGGGACAAACAAATCAAACTTGGGATAATTTGAAGTTCAATCTCAGAAGGACCAGTGTTCCCTCTATGCTGTTAAATTCTGACCTACATGTGCTTCTTTCATTACACTCAGTTTCTCTCCATCCTTATTCTTTCTCTCAAATGAAAGTAAGATGAAACTGCTTGTGAGTGCACCCCAGTCCAAATATCTCTAGTGCATAGACAAACAAAACAAAACTTTTTTAACATTCCTGAAAAAAATGATAGTTGTATACCATTTTATAAGTTGGAGAGACTGAAGTTTTGAGATTCTTGATGAAGCTTCAAAGTACCTCATGGTAATTAGGAAGCATATCATATTATAAACCATAATACCTATATTTTGAGAACACAGTCACCTGCTCAAACATGGTAGATCTTTGAGAAAGGAAATGAAAGATGCCCTGGAAACATCCCAATGCGTTATGCAAATTCAAAAACAGCACTGACTTCTCTGGAGGATGCAGAGACTTCAGCCGCTATAGAACTTCTAAGGTTAACTCAGCCCCTTCAAAGACTTGGTGTGCAGAGACCTTGTGGGAGGAAGGTAGCTTGAGTCAGGACACAATGTGCCTGCAGGGCTTGAGTGAGACTCGCGAGCCCCTCGCAGATCCAGCTCAAGGGAACAATCAAGGGCCCGTCCAGAGGGGTCTGGGGTTTTCCTTCTGACATATCAATGTCCATTTCCAAAAGACAATTTAAACAGAATTAGACAAGGGAAGCTTGTATGTGATTAAATATGTGTTTTTACTGGGAATATTTAACTGCATCAATAAAAGAATGAGAAACAGAATTAAAAGGGCATGAAGGAGGGAACACGTTTCTGGGAAGCATCTCTAACTGGAGTTGGCATCTCCATGAAGTCAGCTCTCTCATGACAACACTCTCGGACAGAGGAGGACTGCCCTTGTAGGTCTCGGAGTCTGTAAGTCTTCCTGGGAGAGGAGAGCATCATCTTTCTCCTGCAGAGCCACTGGCCATGGAGAATGACTGACCTTGCGTTTAGCGACCCACTGTGTAAGGAACCCCATGGGCAGGGCACTTCAAAGTACCTAGAGCATTCTTCTATAGTCTTGACGTGTGGCCAAATTGGCAGAAGGTATGCAAATAGACTCATCTCCCTTGAGCCCTTTCCTAGCAGAAAAATAGCCCATTACACCAAATGGGTGTCCATTTTGACCAAACTGATCAGGCAAACTTGTCGAGAGTAGACATTGCCAACCTTCAGGTCATAGATGACTTGGAAAGAAAGGACTTGTTCAAGGAACCAAGTCACATAAAGACATCCTCACACCACATAAACAGACATTTGGAACCAGGAAGCACAAAGAGCCCTATCTTGTTAACATTCTTAACCCCATCTTGGGGGAAAATAAGAAGCTAACAGTAAGGGTTCAATTAGAAAGGAAATGTTTTGAAAATGATGATGGCCATGAATTTACCAACGTGCTTGATACAATGGATGGATAGATGGATGGATGGATGGTGCTAAGAGTTGTATGTGTCCCCAATAAAATGGTATCTAAAAAGACATAATCTTAACCTAATGCATATTCATGCCTCTCCCTGGACCCTGTGAAATCTTTCAAATCGATAATCTATCTTATTTACATATTGATTTACTTTGCTATATCTGTAAACCACTTCCACCACATTTTTCATATTTTAGATGATTTTACTGGGGGCTCTTACAACATTCAATACATCATTTGTATCAAACATATTTGTAGGCATGTTGCCATAATCATTTCCAAATATATTCCACTTGAGCCCTTGGTATAAGCTCCTCTTTCCCCCTCCCTTTTATTTTGTAATGAATCATTTCATTGGGGGCTCATACAACTCCCATCACAATCCATACATACATCTATTGTATGCAGGACACATTTGCACACTCATTGCCATCATCGCTCTCAAAACATCTTTCCTTCACTTAGGCCTCCAGTACCAGCTCCCCATATTTCCCTTCCCTCCCTCCTCCCCATCCCTCATGAACCTTTTATAATTTACAAATTGTTATTACTTTTTCACACTGTGCAGTATGTCCTTTCACTCCCTTCCCTGTGTCCATGCTCCAGAGAAGAGGTTATATGTAGATGTCTGAAATTGATTTCCCCTTTCTATTCCACTATCTCTCCACTCTCCCAGTGTCACTACTTCTACCACTAGGATGGAGGGAACAGCTATCCTAAATTCCCCATGTTTCCAACTCCAGTGCATATCCCCTGGTCTAGCTAGATTTGTCTGGTAGAATTGGGATCATGATAGTGGGTGGGAGAAAGCATTTGAGAACTTGAGGAAGGTTGCATATTTCTTATCTCCTCCCTGCAACTGCTCTGTAAGAGGATGTTGCTTCACCTATTGATGGGCTTTGGGTCCCCAATCTGTATTTTCCCTCATTTATAATAATATAATTTTAGGTCTTTGATGCCTGACACCAGGTCTCTTCAACACCTTTGGTCACACAGGCTGGGATGCGTCTTCCATGTGGGCTTTTTTGTTTCTGAACTACATGGCTGTTTGTCCCATTCAAGGTCCCATCATTTTTTCCTGTCATTTTTGACTCTGTCCTTCCTGGATTCATTTAAAGCAAGCCCTTTTCACTTTTATACATCTCCTTTCTTTGTCTTTCAGCATGAATGGTGTTAATTACATGCTTCTTTTGGCTGAGTGTGTTTTTCAACATGAAGATACCCCTGTGTTATGGAGTCACTATGATTTGGAATCACCTTAATGACAGTGCACTTTGGACTGGTGTGATCACAAAGAAGATGATGGAGTCCAATGTTCCCGTTTCAATTTTTGAGAAGACTGAGATATTCTGTACTTCATTCCTAGGGCTTCCAATATGAAGAATATTCCATAAAATTCCAGGTAAAATCTCAAGCCTAGTGAAAACACATTATGTCATGGACAGCGTTCCATAGGTTCCAGAGCCCTTGTCCATAGGCATGAAGTTCCTGTGGAAATTCTTCTATAAAGCATTTACCTCTCTTTGGTAGTGTCCGGATTACAAACATGGGTTGACAGACTGAGTCTTCCATTCCTTGCCATCAGTGATTATTTCCCTCTTCCTAGTTGTCCTACATTTGGTCCCAGGATTGCTGACTCCCTCACAGATTGTCAACCTAATCTTTGTGGTCTCTGGGGACTGCTGGATGCCAGAGCCAGATGCCAAAATATGCAGACAAGCTGGGAGTTATGAGCAACATATTTTTGTGGCAGAAAATGGCCTCCCATACCTGTGGAGCTGACTCTCAAGCACCTGAAGAATCTTTAAAAATCAGTTATCTTACATCTGAGCTCATAACACTGACGGCACCGCTGTCCATGCATGTGGGAGAGAAGCAGAGAGAGGAGTCAGTTCATCCCAAATACAAATGTCCCTGCATTCACGGCATTGGTCTATAGTGAGAATGTGGGCTGTGGAAAGCACGGCTGCTCTTTTTCTGCAATGGGGGAGGCCTGGGAGCAAGGAGTTTCCTGTTAGAGTCTAGGGTTTCCATTGCCTCCACAGCATTTTCTCCAAGAATGCCCTCTCCTTAAATGTTTATTACAAAGCCCCACAGATATTACAATTTTCATTCATATATAGACTTTATGCACACAAAATTGTATGTGTGCACACATATCTGTTATATATAAATACAGTCTGAATCATTAATAGCTATATCATATATTCCATGATTTGTATACACTGCATGGTGATATTGGACTGAACAATAATGAACACACAATGTAGCAAACTGTGGGACTCAACTTACATGAACATAGTGGTGAAGTCATAGCCACAGACATCTGTATAAAGAAGAGACACAACTCTGAGATTAATTACCTCAGTTTCCATCTACAGTAACTAGAAAAGATGAGCATGCAAGTTCTCAGGTTGGCAGTGAAGAGGGCGGAGTAGGAACTAATAAATATAGAATTTCCAATAAGTGAAGCAGATGACGCACAGTAAGTAATCTAATTAAGTGAAAGCAGAGAAGATGAATTAAAGTGATAAAGATCCAGTTTTTTGGCTCATGACAAAAGAAATGGGACCAGAATCTCCCAGATCAGAAACCTGAGAAGAGACAGCATTTCACAGGTTCTATGGACATGTTTTATGAACAGCTTCATAGCCATATCTCAAAATATATTACTGAATTGGGGAAATTCCTTGAAAGGCAAAAAAAAGTCAAATAATGTCCCTATCTTCATGTGTGTCCAGCTCTTAAGGGGAAAGAGCGGGGACGTATTGTGAATTCTCTTGTGGAACTCTAGTACTGTTGAATATGTCATATAAAGCTTATAAATTGAAAATTGCTTCAAAAATGTATAACAAAGCAATGCTTGATACAGAACCTGTTTCAGAACTCTGTTCTCCTATGAGAATGCTGTGTTTCTCTGAGTCTGAGGGAGAATCGCTGACCATAATCTCTACTCACCTGCTTCTGAATATCAGGGAAGATTCAAATGCAGCTCTGTCTGATGATAAACCAGGCACAGGCCCTGATGTGGGAGATCTCACAGGACAGTCTCTGTTTCTGGGGTTTCTACTGTTACCATTTCCTGTGCAGGAGCTAGTACAGAGGACACATCATGAATTTTGCAACAAACTTGGCTTTCATTTTGACTATGTTACAGGTAATTGTTGGGTACCCTGCTGGGTGTGCATAAAGTTGAGTGCTTTAGTTTGCATGTGTGTCCTCTAATCACAGTGCACCTCTGTTTGCAAGTGTGACGTGTGAGGTGCACCTGGTTGAGTGTGGGGGCGATGTGAGAGATCCTGGTGGGTCTCTGAGACACTCCTGTGCAGCCTCTGGATTCACCGTCAATAGCCATGGCATGAACTCAAGGAAATGACCTGCAGTGGGCCTCAGGTATTAATAATGCTGGTGGTACAGACTACACTGACTCTGTGAAGGGCCAATTCACCATCTCCAGAGACAACTGCAACAACACACTCTATCTTCAGATGAACAGCCTAATAGCTGAGGACACAGCCGTGTATTACTGTGCAAGAGACGCAGTGAGGGGAAGTCAGTGAGCCCAGACACAAACATCCCTGCAGGGAGGAGACTGATCTCTAGGGGGTGCTCACGACTCACAGAGCACAGGACTCAGACACAGGAGCAGGTGCACCTGGAGCTTTGAGGCTGGTTTCCTGTGTCAATCTCTGGATTCTTATAAATTTCACAGTTTCCCTTGGGCATTTCACCCTAATTTAAAAAGTGATAACTCTGTGCATCCTCCTGTTGTCTGTCAATCTACTCAATACATGGTCAATAATATGGAAACAGTTCCAAAATCAAACAATCTGTGATTTTTGGTTAATCAATTAAAGGCTGAGATCCCTGCAGTTAGCAAGGCATCACACCTAAAACACAAACAGAGAGGCAGACTATGGTTGTAAATACTCAAATTTCAGGTTAGCCAAAGTCCCTTGGTAAAGAATAGTTAAAACTGTCTATGTTCCTCCCTAAAATGTAAGGACCTGAATGGACCCCATTTAATCCAGAGTGTCTTTGTGTCTCAAACTTATATTTTGATTCAGAATCTGACTAGCTTGACGGTCTTATTTGCCTTGTCTATTACACAACTCTTTCCCACTCTGCTCTGACGTATGAAGTCATGCCACTTGACTGACTTTGCATTCTTCTGAACATTCTCTGCCAAGCAAAGGGGGTCTCTCTTCAGAATCTTGCATTTCTTAGAGGCTACAGAGTTAAAACCTTGTCTTTTGTGGGAACCACCTTTTTCTAGTTGGCAACTTCTTCCCTGCAACAGGACGGCACTTGAATCACGTTACTCACACTGAGGTTTTCCTTAGCCATCAGGCACTGGGATGTAGTGATTGTGTTGTGTGTCAGAGCAGCGGGGTTTGTGATGATCATGGCCAATGTGGGGAAACACCTGGCTGATTAACATGAGTAGGAGACCGATGCCTACTGGAGATTTCCTGCCAGAGGCCTCAGGCATCTGTGCAAAATAAAATATAGGGACAGAAGTGAAAGAAAGCAGCCTGACCTTAGGAATGTGGTCTGAAGTGCACCCAGACCAATGTGAGCCATTTCCTCAAGCATCCATGAGTTTATGTTGGACATTTCGACTATTCACAGGGCCCAGAGACTTAAGGAAACATACTCAAGAGAGGAATGGGTGGAAAATGGCACTAAATGGTGTCATGGGAGAGGTGGATATTTGTGGCATCATCAACCCACAACTCCTTGAGACTGGTCAGATTAATTCTTCAGAAACATATTTACCACATATGAAAATTACCAAGGACTTTGAGGAGGCTGAAGAAGTGATATCAGTGTATAAAAATGAAATGTGATTTGGAGAGTGTGAGGTACTGAAGACACTGTGGGGTGCACCTGGTGATTTCAAGGAACTCTGTCCTGCCCATACTCTGATGCACAATATATATGGGAGCATCAGTCAGGGCAGGAGCAATGAAGGACTGGAAGGGGTGGAAACTGGGTTCAAAAATACAGGGCTGTCCTGTGACCATTCACAGACACCTGCTAGCAAAAATGCTCTCTCACTGCAGACTAACACACAGGTTCAAAAGAAGAATTGCCCTACAATGGACTGAGAAGAAACAAAGGGGCCTCTATTGATAAACACAGAGCTCCCTCTTATGCAAATCATTCTTCAGACACTTGTTTAAAATCCCTCCTTTGGGCACTGAAGGCTATCAGGTCTCTTCTGACAGGGCTGTAAGTCTCTTGGGAAAGCAGCGCTGTGGTCTAAAGATGCTATTGCTGTATGTTCTTCTGTGTCTGGTAACAGTTCCCCAAGGTGAGGGTCTCAGAGATCAGTGTGGAATCTGGGCATGGTTTGACTGCAGGGGACCGAGAGAGACCAATGATCTTTATTTACAGGCGTCCTGTCCCAGGTGCAGCTTCAGGAGTCGGGTCCAGGATTGGTGAAACCCTCCCAGAAGCTGTCCCTCACCTGCACGGTCTCTGGTTACTCCATCACCAGTGGTTACGACTGGAATTGGATCCGCCAGTCCTCCGGGAAGGGGCTGCAGTGGATGGGAAACATATGGTATAATGGTGATACATATTATAATCCGTCCTTCCAAAGCCGCCTCTCCATCACCAGAGACACATCGAAGAACCAGTTCTCCCTGCAGCTGAGCTCCGTGACTGCTGAGGACACGGCCGTGTATTACTGTGCAAGAAGCACAGTGAGGGGAAGTCAGTGTGAGCCCAGACACAAACCTCCTTGCAGGGGAGACATTGGTGTTTGGAGACAGGGGGCGCGCAGGGCCCACTGAGCACAGACAGCACAGATGAGTGACAGGATGTGCTGTTGGAACTAAGGCTTCCCCTGTGAGCTCTCAGCATCCCCAGGGACAGTGTTGCCTTTACATTTTTTTTCTGTCTAAATTTTCTCCTGCTCAATGCAGCTTTGAAAGGAGCAACTAACATTCTCTGAAGCAGAACTAGAAAAACCACCACGACACTTTACTATGATCTTTATTACATCTTTTCCTCTCGTGACAAACAGAACACTATAGGCATTTTCATTCTACTTGTCACTTGGAAACTGTCGATATTGACAGGGAAAGCAGGATTCTGGGGCCCACAGTGGTGGGTGGGACAAAAGGAAGCTGATGCCAAGGAGTTCAAGAAGGAAGAGGGTGTTTGGAAACTAATTTTGGTAGCAATTGTACAATACAGCTTGATGCATTTGAACTACAAATTGATATTATTAGCTCCAAATAAAGTGATTTGGGAGGGAAAAATGATAAAATATTAAATAAAGACTATACCATTGCGCTGAGCCCCGGTGGCGTAGTGGTTGTGCGCGGGACTGCGGCCCACTGGGACGGAGGTTCAATTCCAGCAGTGGGGCTGGGCCTCCTACTCCCACCACCGGAGCAGTGATGCCAAAAAAAAAAAAAAAAAAAGACTATACCATTGCTAACAATTTTTAAAATTCAATTTATGGCCTATAATCTCTTTCACAGTTCAATATTCTACCTGAGTTTTGCAGTGTTTTGTATCAGCAAGACATTCCATTGGTTTCTTAATATGTGTGAAAAAAAATTCTTCATTTTAAATTTATTGTTCTCATGTTACATGTGTATGCAACAAAATATTTTCAGCATTTTTCTCATGCATAATTCAGTGGCATTAGATTATCGTGTTCAACAATTGCCAAAAGCTGTAAAATTTCCTATCACACACATCACAGAAACCAATTAAAATAATTGTGACTTGGCAACTTCTTTCTTACCATGGAATAAATAGCTCTATTACTTTCTTACTTCAATTATTTTGAATATAAATCGAATTTAAGTATCATTCTCTTCTTGTGGGAAGAATTAAGCCTAAACGCTGCTTTTAGGTATATTTCTTTTGTGTTGTTAAGAATTCTTTCTTAGTCAATATTTATTATGGAATATATTTCAATACTATATCTATATAAATATCTGTATCTATAGATACTTCCTTCTGCTGTACCATTTCAGAATTTTTGCAAGGTTAGCACTCTACCTCCAAAGTTTATCACAGTGAGGGAGAGTCGGTGTGAGTCCAGACATAAAACTAACCTCGGAGAGAAAGCTGAGCTGCAGGGATGCTAAGGACCCAGCAGCTCTGGACCAAGTGAAGGAAGAAGAGAGGACAGGAGCCTGGACACAGACTGCAGGGCCTGGTCAGCGAGAACTGCTGTGCTGACCACTGTGGTAACTCTACTGCCCATGGCAGGAAATCTGCGGAGACAGCTCCAGGTAATGCTCCTGACCAGGAGTCTGAAAGCTTAGGGCCACACACAATGTTGCTGTTCCATGCACAGAAGTTGAAAAGCAGTGTGAGCCCAGGAAACCCCTCCTGTATGTGATGGATGCTGTCAGCACGGGGTTCCTAGAATACAGTGAGTCCAACACCCACCCAGGGGACTAATTCATGGGAAGGACAATGAACTTCTTATTTCTGTGTTTTTTCTTAACCTCAAAAATAACCCTGTTGCTAGGAAACCTTTTTATTCCAACACTGAATCTAGGGAGCAACATTGAAGTACCTTTTACTAGTTCCCACAGATTTTGAAATGCCATAAGGAGATACAAGGTTTTGGGATGACATAAACATGTGTGTTCAAATGTTTGAAAAGATTCAGGTAGTCTTGGTCTTGATTCCACAATGTGGTGTGGAGAGAGATTATCTTTAATTTCACTAGTTTATATGAGTACTTCTAATTGTAATAGATATAAAACTACATCAAACATAAAATATGAACAGATGCCTACATGACTGGTACAGTGAAGATCTCAGAGAGAGAACTGTATTCTCCCATGGACACCATCAGCCTCACTTTTCTAGTGTGAATCCCAGAGCAAGGGCCCCAATTAGTCCTTTTCTCTTTTACATACAAATGCACCTCTCACATGCAAATATATAGTGTTCTGTCCCATGAAAGCACAGCATATATGTATTTAAATTCATATTCCTTATCACTTGGAGAGCATTTTCTGGGTGTCATGCATCTTATCCACATGAACATGAATAGTGTGTGGATTTTCCTTTTTCTGGTGGTAGCTCCAGGAGATGGGTGCTTTAGGGATTCATACATGAAGTCTGGGGGTGGAGCATCTGAGTATGTGACACACTATGCCTCACTTTATCCCCAGGTGTCCTGTCTCAGGTCCTGGACTGGTGAAGCCCTCGCAGAGCATGTCTCTCACCTGTGCTGTCTCTGGATTCTCTTTAAACAATGATGCTGTACACTGGATCCACCAGGTTCCAAGAAAGCGGCTGGAGTAGGTTGGTTATATATGGATTAATGGGAGCACAGACTATAATCCAGCTCTCAATTCCTAAGTCAGCATCAGCAGGGACACATCCAAGAGCCAAGTTTACTTAAAACTGAGCTCTGTGAACCCTGAGGACACAGCCGTGTACTACTGTGCAAGACACACAGTGATGGGAAGTCAGTGTGAGCCCAGACACAAACCTCCCCGCAACAGACCCTGATTTCAGTGGATGGAAGGGAAGCTAGTCAGGGATCCTTTCCCCCCAGAAGCTGTGGTTTCCCCACCTGCCAGCACCTCCTTAGGGACCACCATGCACAGTGACTCTGGGGGAACTTCATGCGTCTGAACATACCTTCTCTTCATTGGAATGGACTTTGTCTATCTTTCACCATCTACCCAAAGGCAGACTTCGCAGTAATATTTATGAGATCTCCGTTTACAATTCAAGGTGCTTTTTATCCATGTTAGAAATATTAAAAAGACCCTCACTACCAATGAGTTGATGTCAATTTATAGTCACGCCACTGTGGGTTTTCATTTTTTATGGCACTAGCTCCCCCTGTCTTTTTTCCATGGACTGGCTGGTGGTTGCAAACTACTGACATGCAAATCTCACCTAAGGCATAACCACTATGCCACCGAGGCTCCATTTAAAAGTATTCATGCAGCCCAGAAACTCATGTGAGTTCCACATTTTCTCCAAGCCCTCAGATGGATGTCCAATGATTTCATTCCAGTGAATGATCATAAATATATATTTATGTAATAAGTTTAATTTAGAATCACTGGATAATATTGCATATGTTGATATTGCTAGATTTTCATGCTGACTCTTCTTCACTGTGTATCTTGCACAGTCATGCAGCACTGTGTCCTCAAGTTCCAATTCATTCATTTTCAAAGGGATGATATTTATGAACTCATCTCTTGATACAGTTCATCTGCCTTGGATTAGTGAAACATTTTCTGTTGTGTGATCATTGGGTATATAAATATCCATTCTAGTATCTTCTCTAGAATGTGGCTAGTTCACAACCAGAAAACCTGAAACACAAGTGAGCCCTCGTTTTGTTGGACATTTCCAGAGGAGAGTGTCTTAGAGTTCAGAGACAGAAGCCTACAGATGTTCCACTTGAACATTGCAATCGTCCTTTTTCTCTGAGGTTCACATCTTGTGCAGTTATAGGGAGACCCCCACCCCCACCAAAACACCCAACTCACAGCTGTTGAGTTAGTTAGGACTCATAGAGTACATAATGGACAGAACATAACTGCCCTTTGAGAGAGGATATGCTTCCTGACTCAGATCAGATTATGAGGTCATAAATCCACTATCGAGTCAATTCCAAGTCATAGGAATCTGACATAGTATTTTCTGGACGGTAAACCTTTATGAGATAGACACTTTAAAAATTCTCTGGATTTTAGATGTCCATACCCTAACCACAAGTGCCCAAGTGCCTCCAGGGCTTCTATATGCTCATGGTGATTTGCAAACACAACCAGGAATAGATTTCATTTTCATGGAGTGATCTTGACCCACGGTGACCTATTGTGTGCAGAGTAGAGCTGCTCTTCAGTGTTGTGGAGGTGGAGACCCTTGAAAAGTCCTTCACTAGCTCAGACTTCCCTGTCACTTTGTCATTTCACAGAGAGTCTGAGTCGACATGTGCTGGGGGAGGAGCGCAGTGCTTGCTCCTTTGCTTCACTTGGGGACCTCACAATGGCCAATTTAATCAAGAGTGATCAATTCATCCAGTGAAGATTTCTTTAATAAAAGGCCATGGAGGCACTTGACATTCACATGCAAAATAATTTATCAGGATCCATGTTTTAGACTATAAAACAGCAACAACAAGAAGAATTAAAAATGATCCAAGAGTATAATTGAGAAAAATGAAACCACACTGTTTTAAAGTTAATATAAAGGTGTGGTTGCAGGACCCAGTTTTTAACAGGAGAGATTACATGTGACAAGGAATCATAAGCATAAAAGACAAATTTAATAAAAGTTTACATTGTCCTAAATCTGGCTGTGATCAAAGGTCATAGGCACAAGTGCAACTAAAATGAATTTCTACATATATTTTCCAATACTTTGACTTTTGGTAGTTTTCATCTGAAACAATTGTGATGAATTGTTTTTGTGCTGGAGGTTGCTTTTGTTAGGGGCCATTGATCGGACTCACAGTGTCTCTACAAGCGAGAAGGAAACAGCTCTATCCTTTGCCATCCTCAAAAGTGCTGTTACGTAAGTCCATAGGATAAACTCTCACCATTTTTGCTTTTAAGCATTGTTGGGGTCTCGGCCAGCGAGACCCTCACGTGGGGACCTTAGGAAGCGACGAACCTGGATGAAGAAAAGACACAGAGACGGGGAGCAAGACAAATTCTGATCAAACTCCGT
>PVJH01034003.1:0-21065 GCA_004026705.1 Nesogale talazaci | reverse complement strand
AGGAGGCTGTTTCAGACCCTCACCTACAAGGCCATGGTTAACATTTTTATTCCTCAGAGTTCGTGTGGCCCAAGACCCAAGACGAGACAGGAGAGAAAATATTCTAGACGGACTTAAATGGTCTGAGATGGTTTCTAAGGAGAACATTGCTCAATTAAAAACTCATCATCCTCTAATGGTTTGGCAGAAGCCTATATAAAATTAGCTGATTTGAAATTTTTATAGAACAGTCCTTTGTTCAATATCTCTGTATGGTACATGATGTCCATTAAAGCAAATCAAACTCTGGAGACAGTCATGAATCATACTCAACATTTTCATCCTGCCCTGTAATAAAGAACCCTCCATTCCTCCCCCAAAGTCCAATTTTAGACCAGTTACAAAAACTCTAGATGATAGAAAATGGACACATAAACGTTTGCATTTCACCATTGGTCCTGAGTAGGTGGTAATAGAAATAAACAAACCCCGAGGTGCTCTCATCCCCAGTCCGAGGAAGCAAACACAGAGAGAGAGAGAAGACAGGCAGTGCTTTCTGTCATGAGGAAAAACAAAGATGGAAGGAAAGTAGAGGCGCTCTTTGTGGGTGTCACGTCTACAAGATTAAAATACCCGCAAGCTTGACATCACGGGTTTTCTGAATAGCACCCAGCAAGTGGCAGGAAGTTACACATAGCATCTTGTTAACCTTCAGGGAAAAAAACATGGTGTTGGAGGCAGTTTGACGGATGCGGAAACCAAGGTTTCGTATGACTGGACAGTGGGTACAAGGTCAGGTAACAAGATGGGTGAGATTTGCCTGCAACCTGAGCTTACGTTCTTAGCCGCTCTTAGGCTGCCTATGAGACAGGAAGCTGGACGGGCCCATGACCTTGAACTTGAGTGGTGATTGTGAGCCAGCAAGTGGTTTCTGATCTCCCCAACCCCAGGGCACAGAGTAGAACCACTCCACACGGTGAACGGGGAGTTGTCATGTGTTTCATTTCACGTGGATCCACACACCGGGCAAATCTGCTGCGAAAGACCTCCTTGATGTGCCAGGCAAGCAAGGGTGTCACGTTGGGGACTACGGCTCACCTTGCATACACGAGTGAGGGAGCTGGCGACCAAAGAATAGACCCTTCTGAATTGCCGTGCTGGTGAAGAAGATCGAATACACCATGGGCAGCCAAAATGACAAACACCTCGTCTTAGAGAAAGGACAGCCAGACTACCCCTTAGGAAAGAGGATGGTGACACTTTGCGTCACTTACTTGGGCCCATGGCATCAGGAGGGACCTGACCCTGGAGAAGGACATCCTGCTGGAGGAAGAAGATGGCGAAGAGGAAGAGCCTCACCTGGATGGGTTGGCACAAAGGCTCCAGCCATGGGTTCAAACACAGCCGTGACTGTGTGCAGGGTGAACAGTGACACCGCCGTGCTTCCTCCCCTTGGGCAGAACCCCCTGTGAGTGACAGCTGATCCGATGGCCCCCAGCAGCACATGAATCTCGCCTACCCATGGGCTCCCGCCTGGGTCCTGCCCACAACCGGTTGGTTGTTACCACAGGGGGCTGAAGGGCCTCACAGTGTGTGTGCATGGTCAGAAGATGGCAGCTCTCTGGTCATAATGCCATCTATGAAGAATACATGAACTTTCTCTTTGAAAAAAAATTATTCAAGGTTTCGTGTGACTGGACAGTCCGTACAAGGTCAGGTATCAAGATGGGTGAGATTTGTCTGCAACCTGAGCTCACGTCCTTAGCCACTCCTAGGCTGCCTACAAGACAATAAGCTAGACGGGCCCATGACCTTGAACTTGAGTGGTGATTGTGAGCCAAATCTCTTTGGAGATTTCCACAAAGTTCTAACACAGCGGTTCTCAACTGGTAGATGGTGACCCCTTTGGGGATCGAATGACCCTTTCATAGGGGTGACCCGATTCATAGCAGTAGCAAAATAACAGTGATGAAGTCGCAGCAAAAGTAATTTTATGGTTGGGGGGAAGGGAAGAGTCACCACAACATGAAGAACTGTATGAAAGGGTCACGGCCTGAGGAAGGTTGAGAATCGCTGCTCTAACACGCCCTGATGAAAAACTCAGACTCCTGAAACCCCAAGCAGAGGTAAGTTAGGAAAGAACAAAACTAAAATGAAAACCCAACCAGTCTCCCAGGTGAAAAAACTTCCACATTTCTGCTTCCCTTGATAATCCAGCCAAGGAAGAAATCTCCAAACTGTGGTCAGAGAGCACAGTGCCGATGGCCCCGTTCCTGGAAGCCTCACGATCATCCGGACGGAGCAGGCATGTCACTGACCCAGTCATGGCCCGGTTGTCTTCATGCCGCAGATATGATTCTGCCTCACAGAGTCTGCCCTTGCTAAGGGCCATGTATTCCTCTCTTGTCCCCCCTCACACTGTGTCCTGCAGAGAGTCTGTCCCAGCCTCCTCTTTTTGCCTCCACATCTGGAAAGTCAGTCAACGCAGGCCCTGAACCACATGAACGGGCTCAGGAGCAAGGACAGGAGTGAACCCACCTGCCCCTTTGCCTAAGGCTTGGTCTCACTTGGATGGGAGGGCCTACCATCAAGGGGAAGCCGGATCCTAAGAGAGTGCCTGGGTCTGATTCGCTTAGTCTGCATGGGGTTGCAGGTAGGCAGGTTCCCCCTCCCTCCTCCCCTCACTCAGTCCCTCGTCAGTCTGGCCAGGGTACACACACCTTCAGCATGACCTCCCCATCCCCTCCCCATCTATCCCTGGGCTACTCTAATCAGACAGGTGGGAACGCAGATAACTCAAAGAGCTGGAGGCTAGCAAGAGACTGAAGGCCAAAGCCAGGACTCCCAGAGGTCCACAGAGACCAGGTCTCCTTTAGAACATGAGCATGGCCTAGTCTCCACTGTGAGACTCCTGTCTTAATTGCAGCAACCCAAGTCACTTTCCCTGGGGACTCAAGTGCCGAGCCCCAGCTTCTGTGTGGCACAGTCCTTCTCCCAGGCATGAGGGTTCTGCTAGACAGATGCCCAGGCTTCAGGGACCCTGGCAGGAGCACAGCGGATCTGTCTCAATGTCATAGTCTCAAAACTGCACAGTGAAGAGCTTCTGGATCATGGACAACGACACAGCCTCCATGGTTCAGGGGGAGAATTTCCTCCCAGTTCGAGTGCCGGCCAATGTAGCTCAAGTTCGGCCAACGCTTGTCTGCCAGTGGACCTCTGTGCTGCTATGTGGGTTGCAGGGGAGCTACGGACTAAAATGACATTCAGATGAAAGGCCCATGGATCCACTTCCAGAACTCAGCCAAAGAGCAACCAGTGAGAACATCTTCCCAGTCCTGGGGGTGGGGCAGGACCAGGCAGCAACGTGAGGTCACGTGAGCAACGTGAATCAGGACCACTCCATAACAGCCAACAAGCGTCCCTTCTACCTCTGGGGAGTGGGAGCTAGTTCAGTGCGGGTCTGCTCAGAGGGGCAACTCTGGAGGCAATCTGCAACTGGCCTTGCTTTTCCTTCTGTGCTCAGACAGCAGCGAGGGGCGCTCCTCCCCTCCTCCGTGTCTGCTACGGGTTCTTGACTTTCGGTTCTGGGAGGCCTGGCCGCTGCTGATCTTTGCTTTGGGGCGAGGGCCGTGTCGGGAAGGTGGGAGATCAATAGGACTAGATTTTAAATGCTCTATTTCTTTGATTTTTTTTTCAGAAAGGGAGGCCAAATGAGCCCCGGCAATTTCCCCGACCTGACTCATGTCTAATGGGCCTAGAGAGAGACTGTGCTAGAAAACAATAGCACTTACCCGCTTCTCTGATATGAATCATTGATGGGAGGCGGCCACAGGTGGCTGTCAGTGCCCCAAAGAGGCTGACTTACTGGATCCTGGTTTCTCGAGAGCTCGGAATCACGGCCACGAGAATATCCCAGGGCCCAGAGACCCACCACGAGGTCACGTTGCTGAGAGCCGGCCATTCCTCGAAGAGGGTCATTCAGAACAAGCCGTGACCACGCCTGGGACGAAGGGCCAACGTTCCCTGGACTCAGAAGCAGAGGACAGTTGGAGAATCTAGTGATGGCCCTCTCGGTTCTGTCCCACAGAGCCCAGGAAACAAGGGTGCTTCGCTGCACTCATTCATCCCTCCACGGGTCAGTGTACCCAACCCTTCAGCTATCTGCCCAGGGAGCCTCTTAGTCATTCCTCATGTTACGATTTCTTGACTTCCACTTAGGAAGTCAAAGCTGGATGGCTAACAATGCATTAACCTTCTGGAAACGTGGTGTTGTTGCTAGGTTCTAGCTCACAGCAACAGGCTCATATAGAATGGAGTGGAATATTGCCCAGTCTGGCACCAAGTTTGCTGCCCAGGTTCAGACAGAACAGAAGGAAACAGGTTCACGTAGGACAGAAGGGGGTATTGCCCATCCCTGTCCCATCCCCACAGTGCTTGATGCATGGCCCATGGCTGCAATTCTGCTGTCTGTCCATCCTCTCCAGCCTCCCTCTTTTCCACAGACCTTCTGCTTTGCCAAACAGGATGCCCTTTTCCAAGGACGGATCCCTCCAGGCAGCGTCTCCAAAGGGGAAGAGATGGAGTTGCTCCAGCTTTGTGGTCTGGTTTCGTCGGGGTTGCAGTTCTGCTAAGACAGTTGTGCTCCTGCCTCTGGAATGGTCAGCATGCCAATGCGGCGCTTCCTCCAGGCATCAGCCCCTCTCCATCATCCGCACCCCTGTCCAGCTGTCAACTGCAGGCGAGGCGATGGAAAGAAGCATGGCTGCTGTCAGGCATCCCTTAGTCCTTACGGCGACAACTTGGCTTTTTCAGATTTAAAGAGGTCTTCGGTGCAGGTTTCAAGACAACATGCTGTGGGGTTTCTTGCCCAAAGCCTCCCTGGGCATCAATTATGGACCCGTGCAGAGTGAAATCCTCATTATGGACCCCGTGCAGAATAAAACCCTTGACCATTTCGGCTTCTTTCCCATGCAGCACGATGCTGTTTGTGGGCCCCGATGGGAGCACTTCCAATGTCTCCACACACAGGTAGGAGGATACAAACACTGGGAATTCTTATGGAGTCCCACCCCCACATGGATCAGGGCCACAACCAATCAAGGAAAGCACTGTGAGTAATGTTTCCTTAAGGCCACTCCTCTGCACTTTTAGTAACCTCATTTGAATATGCAAATGAACTCATAGAATCTCCATGCCAATAACCATTGTCTGTCATCCTGGGGCAGCAATTCCAGGGCTATGGAATTCCCAATGTTAGTAGTTTGGCTGTCAGAACTATTTGCCTTCAGACTTCTTGCTATTGCTGGGTCTTGCAAGGTCTTCCTTGTCTAAGTCACTCCTCATCTAAGTCATGCAGTATTTGATTTTTGAATGAAAAACTGGTGAACTAAGTGAATCAAAGAAGCTATCGATGTAACAAATGTCAATAGGGGTTTCAACCATCTCTTCTCTCAAAGAATTAGAATAATGCTGCAGTCATTCTGGAGCCCTGGTGGCATAGTGGTTACATGTTGGACTGTCCACTGCAAGGCCAGCAGTTCAAAACCTCCAGCTGCTCTGCAGGAGGTGGAGAAGAGAGAGGTTTTCTGCTCCAGTAAAGGGTCCCATTCTTGGACACCCAGAATGGCAGTTCTATCCTGTACTGTAGGGTCGCTATAGAGTCAGAACAGACTCAAGGGCAAAGAGTTAGGTTTGCATTTGCACACATTCTGGATAAAAGGAACATCAGTAAGAAATACTATGCATTGTCAAAAACAAATGTGATCGCATGAACTCTTCATGTCCTCTGTTTTCCATCCCAATAAGCACAGGGCAGGTGACATGGATTCTCACTGCAAAGGCCAGGCAGATAGACTCACAGGACGATGCTACACTGTGACAGTCTGTGACCAACCTCAGAATCCTCCGCCTATCAGCACCTGAAACCAATAGGGCAATCAATCAAACTGATAGGAAGATCCCTGAAACGACAGCAAATGGCCTACCTAAACCCCAGTCGGGGAGCTCAGCTGTCACGTGGGGAACATAGTTGACTTAAAAATAAAAGACATTGAATGTTCTACTGAAATACAAACCCCACGGAAAAAATGACACTCACAATACAAGTTCACTGACCCAAAGTCATGGGTTCTATGCTCCCTAAGAGCATAACAATTCACATTCATTAGAAGGAGTTTGTAAAATTCTAGTATGTGGAGATTCTACCACCTCTAACAGTCACTGTCCACATTTTGGTTCCATCAGAAGGAGCCCTGGTGGCCTAACTACTGGACCAGCCTTTTGAAATCACCAGCAGTTCCCAGAAGAAAGTGTGCATGGAGGAGGGAGGGGGAAAATGAGGAGCTGACACCAAGGGGTTAAGTAGAAAGCAAATGTTTTGAGAATGATGAGGGTAACACATGTACAAAGGTGCTTGACATACAATGGGTGTGTGCATGGATGGTGGTAAGAGGTGGATGAGCCCCCGATAACATGATTAAAAAAAATAGAGAAGAAGAAAGAAACCAAACTTGACTTATGGTGCCCGTGGGTGAAGGAGGAAGAGTTGTTGCTGAGGGGTCATTGAGTTTATGTGACTGGTGGTGGAGCAATTTGGAAAAAGATATCAATAAGGGTTGTACAACATGACGTGGATAATCCAATAGCCCCGAATTATGCATGTCGAAGTCGTGGAGTAGGAGACTGTTTTGTCGGACATATCTATGCCACAATTAAAAAACAATATACGTGAATAACAATGAGGACAAGGAGGAAGAACATGTTCTAGAATTGATTGCGGTAATGAGTATACAACTCTTTTCGATATGATTGAACTATTAGCTTGTAGAATATGCAGATGAAGTGCCAATCAATTTTCTTTTTAAAGAGAGAGAGTTTCCGTCTCGGGCACTCGCAGGGGCAGGTCTACCTTGCCCTTCAAGGTCTCTCTGAGTTGACGTTGATTCGATGCCTGTGAGTGGAAGTATTTTTAATGTTTACTGAAGTATTCAACCTCCTGGCCCAGGGCCTCCATGAATCGGAATCGATGTGACCAAACAACTGCTTTCCTTCACCTGTCACCCAGGTCTCCTTCGCATGTCTGTTTCCATGGTCACCCAGGTCTCCTTCCATGTCTGTTTCCATGGTCACCCAGGCCTCCTTCGCATGTCTGTTTCCATGGTCATCCAGGCCTCCTTCGCATGTCCATTTGCATGGCCTCTTCTTGCAGGACACCAACTCCCTCAGTCCACTTTGGACAGCCTGTGTTTCCAATGGGCTAGCGTTCAGTGTTGGCGGATGGAGCATTCAGGGACGTCCACATTTGAGACCCCTTTCTTTAGTCTTGGGTGAAGAACTAGACTCCTTTCATGAGGTCTAAGCTCGGAAAGATCTTCCTTCTGCCCCCCTCTAGGCCTGCAGAAAACCCTCGATCGACCTTGACCAGGAAACAGTGTCTATTCGCTCCAACGCCTGGAGGGCCCTCCTCTTCTTGGCTGTCCCTCCACTTTACCCAACAGGATGTCCTTCTCCAGGATGTCTGGCCCCACAGCCAAGGTCAGTCAGAGGAAGTCTCACCACCCTCCACTCCACGGAGTACTTGCTCACACGTCTTCCAAGTTTGCTCGAGCCTGGCATTTCCATTTTATCTCAAACTGTTTCATCGGCTCAAGATTGACTTTTACCTTTGGCTAGACTGCCCCGGGGGGGATCCCAAATGGCTTTACTGGGGAAAGTCAGATGGTGTTGCTGCCAGGGTTCTGGTTCATTTGTGCACTGGACTTATTTAAAAAACAAATAAACAAACACCAAAAGTAAACACACTTAAGGGTCTCAGTCAGACTTGGGCTTCGTCCCACTCAGGTACCTTTTCAACGAGCGCCAGTCTCATTCAGGACAAAAGACAGCCCTTCAAACAGGTGCTTCCAAGGGGAGCCGAAACACAGGTTAAGTTTAAGGCAGAGATGCCAGGCCAGAAAGACTCACCGACTTTCTTCTCAGGATTTCAAAAGGGGCATCTTAGCAGATTGCCTCAAAGGGCACAGGAGGATCAAGCGGCTTATTAAGATGACGTTTTGAGAAAGCTGCAGTGGTGAGTAAAAGGCGGGGATCCCCACCCACCCCCCATCACAAGGATGAATCGACCTTCTCACTCCTTATGGGGAACAAGTGCCGTTCTGTGAGTGTTTCGTCGGGGAACCCTAAAGAAGCCACCCCACAGATGGATTTGGCCTCTCCACGCTTCTTTTTCTTCCCAAAACTCCAAGAGCATTGAAAAGGAACAAGAGCTGGGTCCAAAACTGCCAGAGGGGATGGAAATGCCTCTTTCAGAAGTGTGGGACATAGGCTGAGGAACGAGAGCATCGCCTCCTGATAGTTTTGTTCAATAAAGGCCACCCGTGATTTTTGAAACAATAACTTTCTGACTCACTTCAAAATATCTAACAGGTCATGATTAAGGAGTGCATATATTGAAAGAGCCTTCCCCCCTCCTTTAATTCACACTGTACATATCATAGGAAGCCCTGGGGGTAAACTGGTTACACATTGGATTCCTATCCACAAGGTCAGCGGTTCGAAACCTCTAGCTACTCCTTGGGAGAAACCCAGGATTTTCTACTCCCATAAAGACTTACAGTCTTGGGAACTCACAGGAGCTGTTCTCCCCTCCCCTCCAGGGCGGCTATGAGTCAGTATTGACTCGATGGCAGTGAGGCTTTTGGTTTTGTTTTCAGATATGTTATCATACGTTCAAGAAAGAGCTAAGAACATAAGTTATAGGGACAGAGACTCTCCCTGTTCATTTTATAGATGAAACACTGGCTAATCCTTCACTCAGTGGTTCGTGGAAAGGAAGGCTACTCTGAGCACTCCCAGCTGAGCAGGCACGTGCCTCCCTTTGCCTTGTTGTGACGGCCCTTCTATCTGATGACACCTCTGACCCTGGAGGGAGCACTCCCTGTGTATGACGGATCAGCTTTTCTCTGGGTAGGAGCTCATGTGGAAATGAGGAAGCTGTACCTTGGGACAGCTGCACACTCGTTCAAGCCACCACGATCCATCCCCAGGGAAACCGAGGTGGGGAGGAGGAAGCCACTTCCTGTTCCTAAGTGTCAACCCAAAACCACAGCCTAGGAGGGCAGAAGGGTGCCGTGTGGGAACCTGGACAGGAGCAGGTGGCCTCCCCTTCCTCCCGAGATGCGGTGGGTAGGTTCCCACCTCTGACCTCTCGGTGAGCAGTCCTAGTCTTAACCCAGTGCACCACCAGGATGTTATCTTAGTGCTCATGAGAGCTCTGCCAGCTATGCCTGGTAGGAATCTGCCTATGAGATGGAGAAGCAGAGAGAGAGAGAGAGAGAGAGAGAGAGAGAGAGAGAGAGAGAGAGAGAGAGAGAGAGATTTTTTAAAGGGGCACTGGATTCCTTAGAGACCAGGGGCCCTGGCGGCATAGTGGACTGCATGTCGGACTGCTAGCACAAGGCCAGAGGCTTGAACCCACTTGCCATGCTTAAGGAGAAAGGTGAGGAATGGTGGAGAGTCGCCAGAGCCCACAGGGGCAGTTCTGCTCTGTTCATATAGTCACTGGGAGTTGGAGATGGTGTGTGTGTGTGTGTGTGTGTGTGTGTGTTTTGATGGTGGTGAAGGTGGAGGTGAAAGGACATTTGAAGGCACAAGTAGGTAGCCACCAGGGGCTGAATTCTTGCCTTAGATTTATGGAAATGAGGGAATGCCTATGTTAAAAATAATTTTTGGTCAAAAGTGAGTGCAAATTCGTCCATGGTCTGAGTTTTCTACTGTGAATTCCCACACTCCTAACACCATGACTTGGATTCTGAAATCAACTTTTGTCTCTGCTTTGTAAGTTATGAGCTTATTTGGTGCGAGGGACCAAATATGAATTAGAGAAAAATATACAAATGAATAAACTGAAAACCATGAAAAGAACTTAAGTGGTAGCCCCAGCCTTCTGCTGCTTGTGGGAGTTTTCCTTAATTAAGGCAGCTAACTCAAGGGAAACCAGGTGTGAGCACATTCAGTACATGTGGATATCATACTCATGCCATCCAAGGTTGCACCCATGTGAGCCAGCTATAATGGGACAAAAAGCAATGTTTCCATAAGCAAGTGTAGTGAAGAAAGCTGATGGTGCTCAGCTATCAAAAGATGTAGTGTCTGGGGTCTTAAAGGCCTGAAGGTAAATAAGTAGCCTTCTAGCTCAGAAGCAACAAAGCCACACAGAAGAAGCACACCAGCCTGTGTGACCATGAGATTTTAATGGGTTCAGGTATCAGGCATCTGAGACCCAGAATCAAACCATATCCAAGGTGAATAAGGGATGAGGAGCATGGAGTGTAGACCCAATGCCCATCTTTTCTTTTTATCATCAATGCCTATCTATATCACCTCACAGAGGAGTCACAGGGAAGATATGAACCCAGTCAGGGTGCAGTATAGGACTAATGAAACACACAACTTTCCTCTAGTTCTTTAGTGTTTCCTTCACCCCACTATCATGACCTCAATTCTACCTTACAAATTGCATTAGACCAGAATATGCACACCACTACAGATAAGAGCCTGAAACACAGGGAACCCAGGATAGATAAACCCCTCAGGGCCAACAAGGAGAGTAGAGATGCCAGGATGAGGGGAGGATGGGGGAAGAAAGGGGGAATCAATTACAAGGATCATCCTATACCCCCCTCCTAGGGGAGGAATGATGGAAAAGTGGGTGAGGGATGATGGAGCATGATGTGAGATATGAAAAATAATAATAATAATCTATAACATCAAGGATTTGCAAGGGAGGGTGGGCATGGGGGAGGAAGAAATGGGGAGCAGATATCAGAGGCTCATGTGGAAAGAAGGTGCTTTGAAAATGATGATGGCGGCATATGTGCCAATGTGCTTATCATACTGGAGGAATGTAAGGATTATGATGAGATGTATGAGCCCCCAATAAAGAGAGAGAGAGAGAGAGAGAGAGAGAGAGAGAGAGAGAGAGAGAGAAGAAGAAGAAGAAGAAGAAGAAGAAGAAGAAGAAGAAGAAGAAGAACCTGGATGATAAGGCATCAACTATAGTTTTTAATTTCTGAAATATTTTAAGTAAATGAAACATAGACTATGTTTCACTGCTGGTATCTGGCTCTGCTTTGCTTAAGAGACCAAACACTGTAGTTAATAGACACCCCAAGCCAAACTCACGACCATGGAGTTGATTCTGACTCTTGACAGCCCTACTAGGCAAAGTAAAAATGCCCTTTTTGGTTTATGGGTGTTATAAGCCTCATTTTGCTCTCCAGGAGCAGTTGGTAGATTTGAGCCACTGACCGTGCAGTTAGCACTCCAACACTTAACCAAACAGCACCTCCCGGGCTCCTTTTTTCTTTACTAGATGTTGACAAACTGCATTCCAAAATGGTTGAACCAATCAACACTCCAGGAGGGTTTCCACTTCATTCAATGAAGAGAATTGTTCATTTTCTTCTTCCAGCTGCTTCTGACTATACTACTAAGAGAACTTACTGGACAGATAATATACTTATGTCTAAGTATGTTAACATGCAATACTTCCCTGATATTTGGAAAACACTATGGTCTATTAGTGCACCTGCTTGACAGATAAGGGCATGGAGTCTCAAGGTAGTTGGAAAGCACGGTTTAATTTGACACTAACCTGACAAACTCTCTCCCTTCTCAGACTCTTGGTTATTTTTTCTGTAATTAATCCCCAGACAGCCAACTTGGGGCGCACCTCACTGTGATGCCAAACAGATCCAACACACAAGACTCTTGAAGGTATAGGATGATTAATGTGAAATACTGAAAAATGTTAACGTGATTCATACATATGTGCATATGTATGGATACACCTCATATATGCAGTGGAATGAACTTTCCTCATAAGGCTCTTCTATCCAGAGCTCTGTAATTCCCACTAAATGAGTGGGTGGGACTATGCAAATAAGGCATGTATAACACAAATAGAGGGGATTGATGAGTTTCAGGGGCTACTCCCTGGCTGTGAGGATGAGCTGTCGTCTCTGGAAGAGAGAGAAATCTCAGAACCATGGGAAGTGGGACACATTCAAAATATCCATGTGAAGTGATAGAAACCAAGACCAGAGATATCATAGGCTGTGGCAAGGAGTCCCTGAAACAGAGCAGTGCCAAGACAATGAGGTTTCGAGGCAAAGCCTGGACTGGCTTCCTGGTCCATGGAGCCAGGGGCCAAGGGGCCAGATGGCTGGGAGGCTGAGGACTTGGTTGCTGTTTGAGGAGAGGTCTTGCTGTGGACCAGTGACTACACCCTTAGTGTTTACTGATCCTTCTTGAGGTGACCTATTAACTTCCTCAATGTTGTATCATTGTTGGGTGTCCTCCAGCTGGTTCTGTGACCCATTGAGACCTTTTGGACAACAGAAGGGAACACTGTTGGGTCCTCTGTCCCCTCGCCACTCTTCTCATGCCCGAGCCCACTGCTGCAGCTTCTGGGTCAATCTGCCTCAGCAAACGGTCTTCCTCTGTTTAGCTGCCCCTCAACCTCACCGAGCACAATGCCCTTCTTCAGAAACTGGTTTCTTCTCATAAGTCATGAAGTCTTGCCATCCTCATTTCTTTTTTTGTTTGTTTTTTGTTTGGGCATGACCGCCCTCAGGTGGTGGGAGTAGGAGGCCCTGCCTTTGCTCCGTGGAGCTGGAATCGAACCTCCATCCCAGTGGGCCGCAGTCCCGCGCACAACCACTACGCCACCAGGGCTCAGCCCGCCATCCTCATTTCTAAAGATCATGCTGGCCATACTTCTTCCAGGCCAGACCTGTTTGTCCTTTTAGCTGTCTAAGGAACTTTCAGTATTTTTCACCAGCAACATCTTCCTCAAGCATCGATTCTTCTTTGGCTTTCCTTATTCAATGTCCAACTTTCACATGCCTATGAGGTCCTTGACAATACCGTGGCTTGTGTCAGGCTCTCTCTAGTCCTCCAAGTAATGTCTCACCTTGTCGACACTTTAATGCAGCAGTGTGCAGCAGATCCACCATTCTTTGGATGCACTCCATAGGTAATCATCCATTCAGCCACCGCCACGAGCCATGGGGTGCTTTTCCATGTATCTGTTCCTCCTCTCTTCTGAGTAATCAATATGTACACTTTGGGGGATACAGGCAAAACCTGCATACTACTTCCCCTCTTCCAAGTGATTTGATTTGTGTGTCTTTGTCCTTTTGAATGTTTACTGAAAGGGTCTCAGAGCCCTGGTGGCACAGTGGCTTAGGAGTTAGACTGCTAACCACAAGGTCAGGAGTTCAAAACCACCAACTGCTTTTCGGGAGAAAGACGATTAGAAGACTTTCAAGGTGATGAGCTCAGGGCATGACACCAAGTTCTGGGTCCTTTGAATCTGCACAGTTCACATACCCATGAACTGTCTGGACTCAGAAGTACCATCATCTCACACCGACACAGCTCATCCGAGGGTCACCACCAGGAACATGTCTATTAATTGCCAGGACAAAACAACCCAAGTCTCCTGAGAAGGGAACCCATTCAACAACATGTCTGTTTACGGTTTATTCTCATACTTCACGGCAGTTAGGTGTAAACACTGAGTTGATAAGCACTGCATCATGGCTCCAGGGGAAATACAGGCAAGGTGCCCATGAGACTCTGGTCGCGACATGTTTGTTTGCTGAGCAGCACACCCCTTTGTCTTCTGTGTTCCTCCTTCAAGATGCTTTACGGCAGTGTCTCCAAGACCCTCTGATACAGACTAATAACACGGCACTCACAGCCAAGAGCCAGACTCAGCTCATCTCACACATGCACATTCTGCATTCAGCTTGCCACACACAGCCTTCCCACATGGCGGGGGAACCCTACACAGAACGCCAGCACTAGCCTGGGGACAGCCAAAAGAGTGACAAGACCAATGAAAGCCACACACAAGGAAATGTGTCGCTCCAAGGAGACCGGGGAGAGCCCTTGCTCACAGTTCCGAGAGGCGAAACCAGGAGGCAGCGCCTCACCTTGCTGGCCCACAGCTGGGGCCATGTGCCCCAGGTGACTCTTTGTTTCTTCCTCTGCAAACTCTCATAAGGATGGCAAGATCCCCCGAGTGTTGATAGCGCTTTTTTTTTTTTTTTTTTGGCATCACTGCCCTGGTGGGAGTAGGAGGCCCAGCCTTGCTCCTGGAGAGCTGCTGCTGGATTTGAACCACCAACCCTATGGGCTGCAGTCCTGCACACAACCACTGCGCCACCAGGGCTCAGCCCCGATAGCACATTTTATGGACTAGGCAAATTTGCAAGCATGGAGTCTGTGAATAATGAAGATTGATTCCAGAGAGTCCCCGCTCCAGGCTGAGGACACAAGTTTAACAAAGAGTTCCACACACGCTTCGGGAACCGGTTCTTAGGCACACCCAAGAGAGCCACTGGGAGAGGTGCAGTGGGCTGCTGTTTGGTTTCAGGAGCCCTGTTGGAGTACCAGGTCTCATGCTGGGTTGCTAACCTGCTCCCACCAAAGATCTACTCCCTCTCCTCAGTGTCTCATCTGTAGCCACCACTACCCCCCTCACTATTAGAGAATTCAACTACTGTGGGGTCAGGCTGATGGACTGCATGGGCAATCGTGCTTGCCCAGCGGCTGTGGCATTGGCTCAAGCAGGTCTGGTAGCGTAGTGAGATAAGCCTTAGGCTAAGCAAATGGTTGGTGGTTCAAAGCCCAGCTGATGCTCCAAAGGAGAAAGATGAGGCGCACTGCTTCCGTCAAGACTTCCAGCCTTGGAGACCCCACGGGAACAGTCCTCCTCTCCCCTTAGGGGTTGCTATGGGGAAACATCAACTGAACAAGGAGTGGTGGTGGTGGTGGGGGGGGTGTCTCTGTTTTGTTTTTAAGAGTTGGCTCTGACTCATGGTCAATTTATATATATATATTTAAAAGCATTGCTGGTCCTTTGCTATCCTCATGATTTAGGGTATGTGCCAATCATAGTCGTGACTATCATGGCAATCCATCTCATTAAGGGTCACCCTCATTCTCTCTCACGCTATGATTTGCCCAGCTTGATGGCCTTCTCTAGAGAGTGGTCGCTCCCGGCGACCGGTCCAAATGAAATGAGACTGGGTCTCGACATCCGTCTTCTAAGGAGCATTCTGGTCATCTCCCCTCCTCCCTCCCCCAACACCTGAAGACGTAGTAATTCATTCTTCTGGCAGACCATGTAAATGAGACAGATGATATAAAAAATTCAGTGCACTATCTCAGCCACAGAACATTAATAAATGCTAGTCCCCTTCACGTATATGTTATCTGTCTTCCCACAAGACTAAGATCCTTAAGAGCTAAAGTGTTCTTTGTCATTATAGCCACACCATCCAGGGGGGTTCCAACCCATAGCAGGGGGTTTATGAATATGCACAAAACGGATCAATTGCATGGTCACAGGTTGTCCCAGAGAAATGTCCAACTGACGACGTCTCCATCGCTCAGCCAGCGAGTCTGTGGAGACACTTAGCTGTACACACATCGTCGAAACATCAGTAGCAAAACCAAGGCTTCATCACAAAACAAAACAATGAACAAAACTCCCCCTGCCGTCCACTTGCTTCTGACTCACAGTGACCCTACAGCACAGAGTAGACACTCGGGATCTCTGAGACAGACAGCTTCCTCTTTCTCTCATGGGACAGCCCACCCTGGGGTGAGCAGGCTCATCCACCAAGCCTCCAGGTTCCGTGAAGCCTTCACAAGGGGGAGATATATTACTTTCAATGAATTAGCTACGAGGTAGGATTGGTCAGCTATATTTCCAGCAGGAAAACTCCATATTTTAACTCTCTTAGAAAGTAAGAGGCAATAGAATCTTCTAGACTCTTTCTATCATAATTTTCTACCCTGTTCTTTAGAAAAACCCAAGGGATGTTAGGAAATGTCTTGAAAATCTCTAGGAAAAACAGTCCATCAAAACCAGAGACATAAGACTTCCCATTATGGGCTTTATCATCTTTGTCCCTTTTTTCCTTTGTTGTGAAACCAATTTTTAGCTTCTAGCTGTATTACCATGAAATGAAACCAAGAAGTTGGCGTTTCTTTGAGGCTGTGTCGTGTAAGCATGTCAACTTCCAACTCCAGCAGCTGTTCCAGTGTCACTTTCCAATCTACTAAAGCATCTAAAACACCTGGCAATTCAAGGCACGCATTTCACACTTCCATAAAATTCCCACAAGCCAAATACAGGCCCAGCATGAGAAAGGAGGTTGTCGGTGTGAGGCAAGGTCCCATGTCGCCTGCTGATAGAAGGAGCTGTCTGTGAAGCAGACATGGAGATAGAATTTGTATTTGGTTCATGAGAGATAACTCCTAAAAGAAAAACAAAACCCCACCTGAGACTGTGTCTTCCATGAGGACTGCAGACCACACCTCTCTGTAACATTGGCCAACCTCTGTGGGATGGGACCCGGTCATTCCAGGAAGCCTGTCTTCTCAGCAGATAGAGGGCCCAGAGACTGGTCGTGGTAGTGCTGCCAGGAGCTGCGTACCGGCCTCACCGTGGAGGCTAAGTTTGAGCCCCTTATGGCAAACCTCTATGTCCACCCATCTCCCTGAGGGTCTTCCTCTGCTTCCCGGGCCCTTCTTCTTGACCAAGTAGGGTGTCCTTCTCCAGGGACCGATTGGTTCCTCCTGACAACAGGCCCAAAGAATGTGAGACAAAGGTTCATCACCCTCATTTCCATGGATTGTTTTGGCTGTACATCTTCCGAGAGAGATGGGTTCATTCTTATGACCATCCGTGAGGCAATCAACCTTCTTCCCAGCACCACGACTCAAAGGCATCCCCTCTCCTCCAGTCGTCCCCTGCCCAGTTTCCACACCCCTCTGAGGCAACTCAAGGGACCATCGCTTCGGTCAGGTGCACCTTCGCCCTCGACATGACAGCTTCCCTCCTTAGCACTTTAATGAGGACTTTTACAACAGGAGCAGACCTGGCTGCACACTGGGCTCTGATCTGCATGGTCAGCAGTTCAAAACCACCAGCACCATCTCGCGAGAAAGACTGCGCTTCCGACGTCCCCAAGCAGTTAGTCTGAGAAGTTCGCAGCGGTCGCTACGAGTCACCACTGACCCAGATGACAGCGAGTTTGGGCTTGACAACAGAATTGCCTGATGCAATAAGTCCTGCACTTTCCTGACTGTCGCTCCAGGAGCATCGATTGTGGATTCCAGCAGAATGAGGCCCCTGACAACTATCAACGTGTTCCCAATTGATCCGCTTTGTAAGGACTTCTGTTTTTCTTTATTCTGAGATGTCATCCATATGGAAGGCTGTAGCTTTTGATCATCATCAGGAAATATCTCCAAAGCCTCTAGCTCTCTGGCTAGCCAGAAGGTGTCACCTGCACATCCCAGCTTGTGAGTCAACCTTCTTCTTCACGGGGTCCAGCTTGTTCTTGGAGTATTGCTCAGCACACAGACTGAATACATGCCATGAGAGGACACGCCTGGAGGCTCAGCTTTGCTGATGTGAAACCATACCATAAGCCCTTCTTCTAGTCAAATCATTGCTCTTGGTTTGTGTACCGGTTCAGCGGGGGCACAGTGATGTGCTCTGGAATTCCAGACATCTCCCGGCCGCCCGTCATGTGTCGTGATGCACAGAGGCAAACACCTTTGCTCCGTTAAGAGAACACAGCTAAGCCACACCCTGGTGTCCTCTGCTTGCAGCGGAGACCCATTTGCTATAAAAAATGATGTCCCCCATTCTGCATTGCCTTCTGAATCTGGGTTGAACTCCTCCTGTGTCCTGTCAATATAATGCTGAGTCATTTTTTCAGATGTTCTTGAGCAGAGTTTTATGTTTGTGTGATGCCAATGGTACAGCTTGATCTGCTTCCACATTCTCCCACGCTGCCTTTGCAATGAGCCCAGTCGGGTTACCAGTCGATTGTCCAGGTAGCGCTCTTCCAAATTTCCGGGCACAGATTGCGTCCAGGGCTGGATCAGTTTGTTGGGACAGTTTAATTGGTATTCTGCCAATTCCTAGAGCCTTGTTTTTGGCCAACGTCCCAGTGCAGGTTGGACTCCTTCCTTCAGCCCTATTCATTCTGATCATCCGCTACCTTCTGAAATGGCTGAACGGCGGCCAATTCTTTTGGGTACCATACTCTGTGCATTCATTCCATCTTCCTATGAAGTCTCCTGTGTCATTTAATACCTTGCTCAATGAATCTTCCATACTGTCTGTCATTCAAGGCTTGATCCCCGCCGCCTCCCTACCCCCATTAGTGCTTTCCGCTTGAGAAATCCTGGGTGGGTGCTCCCCTGTTGGCTCTCTAACTCCAGCCGCTGATGGTTTTGAACTGATGGCCTTGTGGTTGGCAGCCCAACACGTAACACACTCTGCCACTAGGGATCCCAAAGATGTAGCTCCACTCTGCCCTATATGGTCCCTGTGGATTGGAACGGATTCAATGGCAGTGAGTTGGGATCCTCCTTTGTCTCCAAAGTTCAATTCCAATCACCAGTCCTTTATCGATGAGACCTATCATAAAAACCTTTGGGTTTGAGAGTTAAAGAGGTACAACACAACCGAGCATGCCAAACAAGCCATTCCGCCTCACACGTCCCTTGTAAATCAGTTCACGATGAAACCAGTAAAGAAAATAGGCTTTCTGAACACCTTTGATTCTCACTTCACCTGCCAGGTTTGAGCCTGTCCCCAAGTAGACATTGTTCTGTCTCTTAAGTGAGCGACAGGCTTGGGAGGTCTGTGGGTTTAATCTGAATGAGATGATGACAACCCCTCATTGTCAGAGAGTTCTCCTACACGTTCAGTAGGCCTCGCCCCTCAGGGCAATTCCTGGGCACTGCGTGGCACAGATATTCCCCAGTGTGAATTCCACAGGGGCCCGGAGTCGTAGCAGTCATGCTTTGGGTTGGGCTGCTAACTGTAAGGTCAGCACTTTGAAAGCACCTGACGCTCCACAGGGGAGAGATGAACCTTTCTACTCCAGTCAGAGTGACAGTCTCAGAAATCCAGAGGGAGTTCCACCCTGTCCTACAGGTGGGGTGACTGGGATTCACAGCAGTGCATTTAAGTGGCTGTTTCAGGCAGTCCATGGGAAGGAGGGCTGTATCCCGGTGCACCTGTGTCATCTGTGAACGCGATTTTCATTTTCAGATGATTCTGGGTCCTGCTGGCCAAGTGGCACTTCCCATCTGGGCTGAAAGCCACTGCTTCAACAAGCTTACAAACACACCGAGAGGCAGCAATGAAAGGACCCACCCAAGAGGCTGCCTCAGTCACATGCCAAGAGAGCCAATGGAACTCAACTTGCTTATCTCTGGGCAAAGTCCACAGAGATCATTTCTCCCCCTCCTCCAACATCTTACTGTAAAAGAGGCAAAGGCTGGTTAGTTCTACCATGCATCCGCCAGGTTGCTGTCTGTTGGTGGCCACCATGTTGGCATGACGTGAAAACTACATGACCAGTCTTTGAAATCCCAGCAGAGTCTCATCCATGGTGGGCAGGTTCCAGGGACACTTCCAGACTAAGACAGACTAGGAACAGTCATTGAAACGCTAGCAGAGATCGCAAGGGCACATTGCTAGATAGGGCGTTGGAAAATCAACCCCCTCGGTGGGAAAGGGCTGCAACAACACACGGAGTGAGTTAGGTGTTGTGTTCCCCTCTTTGCCTTCAGGACAGCCCCCACTACGTAAGCTTCCACCTTCCCCAGCAGGCCCAGGTGGGGTGGTGTCCCTGTGTGACTGGAAACCCTTAGAGTGAGGAGCTGGGTTTCTTTAGGGCAGCTACTAAGCACATGGCCTGGTACTGTACTGCTTATCTATTGGGCGGCTCACCGCAAGGCCAGCAGTTCGAAACCACCAGCTGCTCTACAGGACAAAGGCAAAGCCTTCTACTCCCTTCAAGAGTTACAGCCTCGACCACCCACGGGGGCAGTTCTACCCCGTCCTATAGGGTCACTGTGCGTCGGCATCCACTTGCTGGCAAGGAGTTTGGTTTTTTGAGTTGGACCTTCTGTTCAGGTTCCAAAAGACATTACCGAGGAAAAGAGACTATGACAAAGGATAATAGAGGAGGGCTAAGAGGAAAGATGTCTGCAGACGGTATGATGGAAAGGAGGTCCTGCTTGTCCTGTATCCTAGAAACAGGCAAGGTAGTCACTGATGCCAAGCAGGACAAGAAATGGAGGTATCCCCTGGAAATAAGGGCATGAGCACCAAGGTGAGCCCCATGCCACCATCTATCAACTGGGCCATCAGAGGAAGGGAGATGGAGAACCAACCAAGGCAGACTGGTGTGCGAGGGACTGACTTACCTCCTGCTCTGCCTACCCTTCCCACTCCCAAGCCTAGGGAAGGTTGGCTGGTGGGACAGGGGCTAGGAGTGGGAAGACAACTGAAGAGCAGGCTTATCGAATTGCTCCAGAAAGAGTCACCTGGGCCTCAGGAAGGTTTGCTTTCTTCAAGGACACCACCCCATTTGCAGAAGAGACCACAACCCCGCAGACAGCCCCATCTTTCTCCCATTGAGCATCTGGTGAGCTCCTAATACTTTCCTGACAGAGTCACCAGTGCTCCCTCCTGTGAAGACTGCAACTATTCTAAAAGCCACCGATTCAATGGTAACACCCGGGGTGGTCTTGAGTTAGAACTGGCGGGCACTCACCCCCACTCCCAGGGCAGTCATGTAGAAACGGTAGTCATGCCATGTAGGGAAGCAGTTCCAGGACAGGGTTCCTTCCAGTAGCTCGGATGAAGGACTTTCAGATGCAAGAGCACTTTCAGGAAGACAGATGTTAGAAGGGAATTGAGTACCAAAGAGGATGAGCTTCCTTCCTAGAGAAGGAAGCTGGTCACTCTCCCTTACCCAACCTAACCTTCCCCAGGGCGGAGGGAGGGCCAAACGGTCATTCCAAGGTCACCACTCTCAATGAACCTCTCTGCCCCAGGGGGTGGGGGTGGGGGTTGGGGGGGAGCAAGGGGTGCACTGATGGGGTTGGGAAAGGACCCCAACTCCAGTCCTGAAGCACTTCCTTTCAAAGCCTTTTTCAGATGAGCAAGGGCTGGCCTCTGCAGATAACCTTGA
>PVJH01034002.1:0-21031 GCA_004026705.1 Nesogale talazaci | reverse complement strand
CAGTGGCCAGACTCAACCCATCTCTTTTTTGCTGTATTTCTCTCACTCCCACTCAATGAATGGATGCAGGTGGTCACCTAGCAAGCATTTCAGCCTGCCTGCAGGCTTCCTTTAGCATTCAGTCCTAGAGAGGAGAGTCTCTTCATGGCTCCATTTTTTTTTCCAGCTTCTGGCACAAACCACTAGTTCAAATTTTTTTAAAAAAGGTTCCTTCCCCCACCCCCTCAATCTATCAAACAGTCCCCTAGGCAAATCTCTTCACCTTCTGCTGTCCTGAGCACTCAAGACACTCTGTGAGGCTCTTTGCAGGCATGTCTTAATCCATTTAAAGATTCAAATTAATGTTTGCAGGCTCAATAATCCTTTCTATTGATCATTATAAATTAACGTCAGAAGAAAACAGCATAGACCTGGGACAGTCAGATTCTAAGTTCAAATTGAACAGTCAAGTGCAATCCTTATCTATCTTATCTCAATCTTTACCTAAACTATTCTACTGATGTGAAATATGGCCTTGGGCCTCTGGCTGTGTTGTCTGAAGCCAGGACCAGGACTTCTGTCAACCATTTTAAACTTCTGTCAGCCATTTTTCACTAAGCAGCATGGTCTCTGAGAAAGTCAATGGACAATTTTTTGTCCCCTGTTCTCAAAATATACATTAATCATATTAATTTTTGCTATTTCAAACAGGAATAGCCAAAGACAACAACCAAACAACATAATAAAGACTTTTAACTTCTCATAAATTTCCAGAAAACCACCCAGTTAACTTCATGGCCATATCTGACTTCTGGCTAGCCAAAGAAGAACTACCTTGAAGCAGAGGTCAAACAAGCATCCACTCACCATCTTTATGATTTGTTTCTCTAGTACCCCACTCCTGGTACCATTATGTGCTAGTCTGGATAGACTAGAGAAACAAATCCATAGATACTCATATGTATGTAGGAGAAAGTAGAGAGTTTTATACCAAAGAGTAATTGTATATTAAGAAAACAACCCAAGAACAAGTGCATAAGTTTAACATTAGTCCGTATATCTGCTACTAGACTATACATACCCCTTTAGACTCACGCAGCATATGGAGTAATGCTGAGTGCAGGAAGATCATAGGCCAGTGGGTAGAAGAAAGTCCTGTGGATCCAGTGGCAGTGGAAGCATCTCAACTCTAGTAAGGGTCTTCACATGTCTCCTCCGGCTCCCTGAGTGTCTCAATAACAGGAAATAGAAGGCAGAGAGTGTGTGTGTCCCACCTCCAAGGAGGGAGATAGGAGTTCCCAGAATCCTTAGGAGAAAGCCATACCCACACAGAGGCATTATTGGCTATGACCTGATTGACAGGCTAGACTCTGCCCCTTCAATCAAGTTGACAGGAGATGACGTAACTGCCACAAACAGTAAACTACATATTCATTCTCAGTAGTATTCACAATAGCAAGAGCAAATAGCCCACATACCCATCAATGGAATTATAAACTAGGGCATATTCATACTGTGGAATGCTACCAATTAATCTGAGAAACACCCAATGACATGGATGGGTCTAGAGGGTGTTATCCTGAGTCAAATAAGCCGCAAAAGGAACACATATTTGTATGAGACCACTATTGTAAAAAGTCAAGGAGGGCTTTTCACAATGAAAAAAATATTGGTTGATGGTTACTAGGGGTGGGTGGAGGGAGGTAAAGAACAGCAAACAAACAGGAAGTGGGAAGATTGTGAGGTTTCAATGTCTTTCATCAAAAAGAGCATGAATTGTTGAATGGAAAACCAGTGGTTAGCTTTTCTCTCAACACACACACACACACACACACACACACACACAAAGTGACTTTCTTTCCCCCTACCCCACACTCCCCACCCCTCACAAAGTGACTTGCCAAGTGCTGATCTAGATGTTCAAGAAAATGAAATGGTAGCTCTTTTATTTTCTAGAAATGAAAGCAAGTGTTCTTGCATGAAGTGAGTTTCTAAGTATGTTGTTGAATGACAAAAAAAAGGGGGTCAGGTAATTGAGGCCCCTTTTGTAAAAGTACACCCATACGCATTCAGTAGTTTATACTGTATACTGCCTGTGACTGTGTATATTGCCATGGAGTATGCCCTACACGTAACAGCAGTGTATATGCCATGGCACACAGACACATGGAGTATATACTTCATGAAAAATCTCACCAGGCTCTTGGTTTCCTCCACTTGCTACTTAGTACAGACCCTTTGAAACCACGGCCATGACTGTGGGGCTGGCACCTCTGCCATCTGGTCACTGGCTGGGTCTGCCAGTGGTTAACACTTCACCCACCTCCAGGGAACAGTTATAATGATCTGTTTGCTTTTAAACTGAAAACCGGGCAGCCAAGAGGTGAAGTAATTTACTTGGGACGAAATTACCAGCAAATGGAGTAACCGAGAGTTAGGTAGTACCGCGACCCCTTCAAACCGAAGGTCTTTTTTGAAGAGTGAGTGCACGCATTTTCCCATTAAAAGAGCCCTTCTGAGAATTTTCTGGTCCCTGTTGCGGCCTCATGCACTGACTCACTGTCTGTGGCCTGGGCCGGATCTGGATCTGGATCTGGTAGGGAAGCCGAGGCTCTCGGATGGGGAGCCCCGGCAGTGGGGCGCTCCTCCCAGGGGTCACACCTGGGATACGCTGGGCTCGGGAGGCGCAGAGGCGCTGTGCGGTGTCCCAGGGGGGTGGGGGACGCCTGGCTGACGACACGTAGCCTTCCAGCTCGCCGCCCAGCAGGCCCGAGAAGGGCTTCTCCAGGCTCCGGGGCGAGCCGGGCCGGCCCGGCGGTTCCTCCCGTGCAGTGACCGAGAGAGGACGGCCCGACCTCGGTGGGGGGCGGGGGACCCGCCCCCAGGCTGCAGCAGGCGGTGCGGAGGGCGGAGGCAGCCGGGCTCCCCACTCTCGGGCCGGCGGCGGCGGCGGCGGCGGGTGAGTGCGCGCGGGGTCGGGGCGCGCGAGCTCGCGTTTGCGTGGCCGCGCGCCGGGGCAGCGCGCGTTGCCTGCCCGATTCCCGCCCGGCGAATCTCGGTGTGGGCACCTCGGCCGAGGTGGCGGGTGGGGCCCGCAGGGTGTGGGATCGGTACCGCGGGGCCGGGTCGGCCGTGCGCACTCGGGCTCCCCCCCTCCGCGGGCACCGTGTGCTCGCGCCGGGCTCCCATCGGGTGTGTGCGGGGGCGCCCGCAGCCTCAACCTTCTCCCGGGCAGACGGCCACCACCACCGCCGCCGCCTCGTCTCTCATATAGACAACAAGGACCCGATGCCCCGCAAGACTCTTGCACCCCAGCCCTCAGACGCTGAAGTTCTCTGGCTAGAGCTTTACCAGCGATACAAACAAACAAACAAAAACGAAACTTCAATTTTGTCAACTGGGCTTTTGCTCTTTCCCCACCCCCACGCCAGTCCCCACTCCAGGGGAAGCTCCGGGAACCACTGGGTTCCTGGGGGCGGGCGGCGGCTGCAGGGAGATCTTTGGAGATGAGACTTAAACAATTGGATTTTTAAGGGGCAGGGGGAGGGGAGGTGTCCGCCTAGGAAAACAAAGGTGGATCACCTGAGTGAGATGCTCAGATAGCCTGTAGATCCAGCAAAGGAACGCAGAGAAACCAGGGAGGGGATGACGAATGGCCGTAGTCTTTCAGACTGCTCACTCTGGGTAGTCCACTGCACTGTAACCGGGAGTCCTTCTGTCTCCCCCTAGAATGGGTACAAGCCTCAGTGGGAGGTGGCACTGGCTCAGGATAGCCTCATGGGTCATGGGCCATCTTCTGCCTTTGGCTCTTTGCACCCACGGGCTGGGTCCTGAAGGTCTCCAGTGAGTGCACAGATCAAGAGCCCTGGAATGACCCAGTTGTCCTGGCTGCTGGGCTGTGGTTCTCTTCCTGCCCCCTGTGGCTCCTCTACTTGCACCTCCTCTGAGGCACTGTTTGCCTCCCTTCTGCGGTTCAGCTTAGACTTCTCTCTCCTCCAGGAAGCCTCCTTAACCCACCCCCCTTCCTAGGGTGCTGCCAACTCTCCCTTACTGTGATCATCTGTCTTTGTTTTATAATTCTCCTTAAGCTGGCTCCTCCTACCACATGGCGAACTCCCAGCAAGGAGGGCTGAGGGAGGACTTTATCTTTGACTTCTGGTTTCACAGTGGAGAAAGCACAGGGTCCAGCCCTAGAAGGTTCTCAGGAAACGTCTTTGGAGTAAACATAAAGGCAGCTAGCTGTTCTGGCCCACATGACAGCCAACCCACGAGGAAACCGAGGCAGAGAGACATGCAGAAACTTGCTCCATGTTATGCTGGTGGGAGGTAGCAGGGCCAGCCAGGCTCCTTTTAGTCATGAAGTTCCAACAGCCTCAGGGGGGAAGGAATGGGTCCTCTTGATTGAGACTGTGTGGGAAGCTGCTAATTGTTCCAACGAGGGGATGGGATTTCAGGCGGCTACTTTGAGTCTAGTTTGATGAAGCAGTCATGGAATCTTCTCTAGTAGCTCTGCGTATGTGTCCCACTGCTTGGGATGGGATGGTGGTGGTAGTTGGTGGTGACGGGTTCCTGGGTCCCACAGGCTGTCCTGAGATTCCAACCTTGCTCCCCCAGGCTCCAGGTTCCTAAACAAGATGTTCCTGGGCCCATGGTCTGGAAAATGGATCGAAGGATAGTATCTGCCTCAGGATCTCAGCAGGGGATCCCATGAAGTTAAGCAAGAAAGGGTTTAGTAATTATCAGGCTTCAGGTAGATACCCCTGTGGATAGCGCTGTTGTTGCTTTCTGTTTTGGTGCAATGTGAGAGAGAGGGAGGAAGGAAGGAAGGAAAGAAGGAAGGGGAGGGAGGAAAGAAAGAAGAAAGATCATTGACTGGTGAATATTCAGTCATATTTGCAGTGCCTGTGGAGGGCCAGACCTTAGGCTAGACAACCTTCTGAGGGTCTTGCTAGGTCTTACCTTCCCAAGACTCCCGGGCCCACTCTGTTTGAAGTACACACTCAGAGGCACATGGGGGTCCCCAGACTCAAGAACCTGGCAAAGAGACTATGGACTTGGACACCCACAAGATGGCCTGAGATCACCTCTTGGCTTCGTCCCCACTGGCTCCACCTTGAATGGGTTTCTTTCTTTTAGAGTCTGCATTTCTTCATCTCCAAAATGGACGGCTTGCACCCATTGCCTCTCAAAGCTCTTCCAGCCCTGAACTACGAGAATTTACCCTCTTGAGCGCTCTTCTTAGAACTTTCCAGCCTAACCAACGACAAAAACCCCCAACCTAAGTTCACTGCCATGGAGTCAACAAAAAGGAAGTGTGAATTAAAAAAAACACCTCTAATTCATATCCCTCCTCACCCTGCCTGCCCATTCCACACTCACACCGCCCCCCACTCCCTCCCCTCCCAATTTCAGGGAAACTCAATGGGACACGTGGTTCCTGGGAGAGACTGGGTGCTCAGTGTCTGCTGTGGTGGGGTCTGCTTGACAATGAGCTAGCTCCAGTTGGCATGTGGAGCCTGCTTGAGATGGCAGACTGGATGTTCTGGCTAAAATGCAGGCTTGGTAGAGGGAACTCCAAGACTCCAAGGAGTGGAAGGTCCTTTGCAGGAGTCTCAAGGCTGTGCTCACGTCTTTTGAGCGCCCCTCCCCCCCCCCCCCCCCCCCGTTCCCCCTCCTGTGAGGCTGATGTTGGGCTTGTGTTTCTGTCTGTCTCCTCCCCACAGCCATACCCCCGAGCCCTCAGAGCCCCATTTGACCAATGAAGATGATGAAGACAGCAAGACCCAGGGAGGGAGGTGCCTGGACCGTGAAGGTCACAGGGCTCCTGCCGGGTGGAGCAAAGGAGGATTCCAGTGAAGACTGCTTTTTGATTCTAGCGTCCATGCTCTTTCCATATTGTGGTTCTGCTTCCCAACTGTGTTGGTCGCCGAGTGATCAGGAGGGCCACAGGCTTGTGCTTGGTAGATCCATGGTTGGGAGAGAGTGCCAAGGGATGGTTGGGTTTTACAGTCCAGGCCGGCACTCTGTGCAGCCATGGAGGGCCCCCGCTCTGCAAGGCCCCATGCTGGGTGTCAGGCACTGCTGTTGCCATCTTGAGATTCTGAATACTTTTTGAACAAAGGGCCCTACATTGTCACCTTGCACTGAGTGAGCCCTGCAGACTTTGTAGCTGGTTTTGCCAGAAATACCGGGGGAGGCTGAGGGTGGTGAGGACATGGGACCCGGTTTTCATTTTTAGGGGCCTGATCTGCTGTGGCCTTCTCAGAATCTAACCCACGTGGGCTGCTTGGAAATCCTTCAAGTCTCCAGCAGCTCTGCCCAGAGGGTAGCACAAGAAAATGTTGGGGGGCATTTTAGCACGATGGCTAGCAAGTCTGGGGTGCTGGGAGACTTAGCCAGGGTGTCCCTGGCCAAGGAGTGAGTCTCAGGCCCCCGTGGATGCAAAGGGACAGGAGGTCGGCAGGTGCAGGCAGAGTGTACTGTCGAGACTCTGCTTCATCAAATGGCCACTGCTTTTGAAAGAGATTGTCTGGGTTTCCCGTGGCTGCGGTTTAAAGGACCATGATCTAGGTGGTTTAGAAGAGCAGGAACCGATTGCCGTTGAGTGCACAGAGTAGGAGTTTGGTCTTGTGAGGACCTTGCAGGTGGGAGGCTCCCACAGAGGACCCTTCCTTGCTTCTCCCTAGCCTTGGCTAGTCCCTGACAACCCTGGGCTTGTAGATGCATTCCCACCCCCCACCCCCCTTGTGTGTCTCTCTGTATCTTTTCTTCTTATCAGGACCTGGTCCTACGGAATTAAGTCTCGCGCTACCCAAGTGTGAGCACCTATTAACTGTTAACGTTGTTTGGAAACAAGGTGACATTCACAGGTGGGCTTCAATTTATCTCTTGGGAGGACACATTCAATCCATCCAAGTAACAGGGTGTGATACCCACTGTGTCTCTCCACCGTCATATAACGTTGGAACCTTTGACATCTTCTGGAGGCACCGTCCATTTTCCTCATCAGCCTTGTCTGTGTTCTCTTCTCCCCTTAGAGGTAGTCAGAACTGCTCAAGGGAATGTTTCCAGGGTAGTGTTGGCTTCCTGGAAGCTCAAAACCAAATGCCCAGTACAGGAATGACAAGCGGGGTCAAACCTCCAAGTAGCAATGGTTTGTATTTGTAGGGTGTGTGTTTTCTTTTAGATACAGTTTCTTTCAGCAACACTTGGGTCGGGAACCATGCTTTTAAGATGAGGAAGCTGAAGTTCTGTGAGGTTAACCCCCATGGCTTCATCTGAGTCTGGTGTAAATGTTCTTAAATATAAAGCACCGCTGTCTTTTTTAAAAAACATTATTGGAGGTGTGTATAACTCTTATCACACTCCATCCATCCATCCATCCATCCATCCATCCATCCATCCATCCATCCATCATGTCAAGCACATTCGTACATCTGTTTCCCTCATCATTCTCAGACCATTTGCTTTCAACTTGAGTCCCTGGTGTCAGCTCCTCATTTCCCCCCCTCCTTCCTTCCTGATAATTTAGAAATCATTATTTTTCCATGTGTGACACTGACCGATGTCTCCCCTCACCCACTGTTCTGTTGACCATTCCCCAGGGAGGGGGTTATATGAAGATCTGTGTAATTGGTTCCCCACCTCTGCTGTCTTTATGTGTGTATTTGTTTTTCAGAGGGACCACTTTAAAAGGAAAAAGAAAAGCATTATCAGAGAAAACTCTGTGAGATCTTTTGTGTAAACAAGCTTCTCCACGATGAATATACTTGGCCTATCCTTAGGTCTCTGGGGTAAAAGAACAGATTCCAGAAGCCTGAGGATGGGGCCTGGCCAGAACCTAGACTCCCTGGTGGACAGCTGGTTGTGGCTGAGTGGAGGAGACCCAAGACAAGAGCAGGTCCTCAGTGGAGGCCTTGGAGGGTTTTACTTCCTTCTCCTCCTCCTCACTCCCTCTGATCGTTTTTTTCTCACCAGGATCAGCAGACGCTACTTGGCCAGAGCCTCTTCTAGCACTGCCTGTCCCTGTGCAGACTGGATGCGAGAGTCAGAAGCTCAACCCACCCAGGCCGGCCCAGGACTGAAGTTGTGTCTTGGCTGTGCTGTTTCTGAAGGCACGCAGAGACACCTCAGCTGCTTCAGAATGCACCAGAGCTCCAACAAGGGGAACTAGAAGCCCGGACGACTTCCTACTATGGCCTGTGAGCCCCAGACAGACCCTGGTGGGGCAGTGGGCGCCTTGGCAGCCTCCTCCCCTGGCTGGAGCGCCCTGCCTGGGGGCAGTCCCACTGGTTGGAGGCCAGGTAAGATCAGGACCCTTCACTTGTCCTGGGATGCGGCCCCAGTCTCACACAGAATGATTGGATGGTGTGGGTACAGAAGTTCCTTTTGGGATACATGTCTTGGCCACTCCAGTTTCAGGCATTTCTAGCCAATTCTCTGTGTTACTGTCTTAGACCATGCTGTTGCCACCCTCTGCTTGGGCCCCTGGAGTAGCTTTCTAGGCAAGCTCAGCTCCTTCTATTCATTCTCTGTGTGACAGTCAAAGGCACAGCTATATCCACATGCGCACATATGGTATAGTGTATATAGATACAATGCACAGTTGGTTGTGCCATTTCCGCTTCAGCGTTTCCCACGGAGCTCGGCATAAAGAGCCATCTTCTGCAGGCTTACCAGGCCCTGCCCACCCTTCCTTATGCTCTGCCTCAGGGCCTTGGCATCTGCTGCACCTGCTGCTTGGCTTGCTTCCACGCTTCTTTTCGCCTGCTTAATTTCCACGCATCCTTTAGGGTCAGCTCAAATATATCGTCCACGAGGAGTCTTTTTTGGATGGCACAGTGGGGAAAGCATCTGGTAGTAGTATCAGTAGTCCCTGTCAGGACCTGTCTAACTTCAAGATTGAGATGCCACAATTGGTCCAAATCTGGTCCTTATGAATTGGAGGTCAGCAATATGTCCACTCTCCAACCTATCAGTTCGGGTGCCTGCCATCCCTTTCCATGCCACTCTGTACAATCTCTTCTGGGTTCAGGAACCTATTGTAGTGGGTGTCTAGAACTCACAGACCTTACCTAGAGTAAAGTGGTTTATTAAGGAATAGGGTATAAACCCAGATCAGGATCAGCAAACAAGTAGATAAAGTCTCTCTTGTTCAGGGCAACTTGGTTAGCTTCTCCTGGCTGGGTGTGACTTTCCTCAGCACCTAGGACAGGCTTCTAGGTCCTGCTTCTTTTGCAGTCAGCTCTGCTGCTGGGCTTCTGCCAGGCCTGTGGCCACATGCAGCCTTCAGTATTACAGCACTTGACCCATCTTAGAGCTCTCTGAAGAGCTTCCTTGACTCCACTCTCCCGGCCTCTTCTTTCTTCCTTTTTCTTCCTGCTTCTTCCAGTCTACACAGTCTCTGTGAAGTTGGCTGCTTACGTACACAACCCTTTGTCAAGTCCAAGACCATAGCCCCTCTCAACCTCTGTCTGGGTGGGCTACAAACACCTACTTTGCCTATCAGCCTACAGTTACTTCACTTACACAATATATTGACCAATGGGTTCAAGGCCATTTTACAGACTAAGCTTGCAGCCAAAAGTATCAAACCAAAAGTATCAAACCAAGCTGTTCATAGTTTACCCCAGAAACGTCAGTCATCTGAACAAAAGCTCTCTGAGGAGTAGGCTATGACAGATGTCACTCCTTAGCATGTAAGGTGAAAATCTCTTGAGCTGCTTTTCCAAGGAACGGAGGCAAAAGGCTCCATTGAGTAACTCATTTCCCCACACCCAGCTTAAACCAGCCCCCTCCTACGTTTCTCCCAATGTGTATGTTCTGAGCTGCATGGATACAACTAACTGCTGGAGGAGGAAAGTATCCAGGGTCTGATTTGCTCACTCTGGGCCCTAAGTCCCAGGAGAGCAGGGACCATGCTGGTCTCCTTGCTCTCTCTCTGCAGCGTCCACCAGGAGCAGATGGTCAGCAAGTGTTTGTGTGAATCAGCACCCGAAGACCTTGGCCTGGGCCAGGGGAAAGAGCACCTGGAAGTGTGGGATTCACAGGAATGGGTCTGTTTATATATAGAATCAGCAATTTGGATGCTTAAAGTTAGTCTCTCTCTTTTAATGACCACTGTTACTAGGAAAGCAAGTGATGACACCATAATCCATTCCGATAGGAGGACAGAGTGAAAGCAGTTCCTTCAGAGCTCTGAAGACGTAGATACATGCTGGTTTTACCTTTAGAGGAGTTTGCTGCCCGCACTTTGGTGCTTTCTAGGATCGCTTTGTCTCCCACAGGGTGAGAACATGCATTTTTAAGCGGAGGACTTGTTTTTCTCACAGTAAGGAACCAGTGAGAGACACAGTTGCCTCGATCTCAGAGACTGGTGGCCAGAAAGGCAGGCAAAGACCTAGGGAACGCTCTTTGCTGGACGTGGACAAACTTGGTCTTCCACCGGCAAAGAGCCAGGCAGGGGACAGTGTGACTTCTCCCTTCCAGGAGGTCCAGCCGTGTGGCCTTCTTCCTTGATCCTGTGATGTGGGGGGCATCCTGGCTTCCTCGGACCGCCATAGCCAAATACCTCACACGGCACGGTTTGTAAGAACAGATATGCCTCGCCTCACAGGTTTGGAGGCTTGAAGTCCAGCCGACTTGCCTGCACACTCCTTCCGAAGTCTCTAGGGCTGCGGTTCACAACCTGTGGGTCAAGACCTCTTTGGGGGGGGTTGGGCGATTCATTCCCAGGGGTCACCTGATTCATAAGGGTAGCAAATGACAGTGATGAAGAAGCAACCAAAATAATTTGATGGTTGCGGGGTCACCACCATATGAGGAACTGTATGAGAGGGTCGTGGCATGGGGAAGGTGGAGAACCGCTGCTCTCAGGGGAAGGTTCTCTCGGGAAGGGCCCGCTTCGGGCTGCCCAGTCCTTGCTTGACTCCCCGTGGCAGCTTCATACCCTCTCACTCTGTCTGTGCAGGGTGTGTTTTACACCTAACGGTTGGTGAGCTGGGAAAAGAGTCCCTCAGCCACCGAGGACAAAGAGCGATGCCTTGTGGACATCTCCCCGGAGAACAGAGAAGAATTTGGGAGAAGCCGAGAAAGGGATTTCCCTCCAGTGTGGACAGAGAGAACCTTCCCTTTCTAGTCTCTGTGTGTTCAAACCTCCCACTGGGGTTGAGTTGAAATAATGAGCAGGATTTAACTGGGTGAAGTTAGGAGGAAGTTTCCAGAGAGAACAGTTTGTGCAAAGCCCTCCCCCTCCCCCCACCCTCTACCCACGCCCCTTTTCTGCCTCTCTCTCTTTTTAAACGAAGAACATCTTGGGACCCAGCCTGTTTGGTACAAGCTCCTGCTCACAGAACCGATGACTTCTCCAGAAATGTGATTTCCCAGCAAGGTCACATTCAAGGCCACAGCCCTTGGGACTTCAGCGTGTCTGCTGGGGACACATTTCAGCCCATGGCAGAGAGGTGCTGTGTGTGTGGCAGTGTGGCGGCACTGGCTACCTTTCATGTCCAAGCTACTGCTCTTTGCTTCCTTCATTAGGCACGGGCCTGGGTGTCTCAGAAGCCCTGTTTCCTCTTCAGGGACACTGGTGTCCAGCCTTGAGGTTTTGTCACAGGGTGGACTGGAAGCATGGTCCTGAAGCCCCTTAGTACAGGGCCTGGTGCACTCCTTAGGCACAGGGTGACACCTGGAAGTCAGTCTCTCTGTCTCTCTCTCTCACTCTCTCTCCGTCTCCTTCCCCTCAGCTCATTATGATAAGGTTTTATCTCATAACCTCACCTTCTTGTATTTCATTTTTAAGAAGCTACTCTGCATTCCTTGTGGAATAATGCACAAACAGGGTAAAAGGAAATACAAGAAAAAGTGTTACTTGATCGTAACTCCTTCCTCACCATCCATCAACGTTTACAAGATAACAACAATGTCCAATTCTTCAGCCTCCACTGCATGCCCAGCATCCCTTTCTGGGAGATTTGAAATCGCCAGGAGGATTTGGGACCAGCGAGCTTGGCTCCTTTCCATGCGTGGGACTCAGGCGGGAGCCCCAGGGGAGAGGGCTTGGCTAGCACAGAAGAGGTCTTCTAGGGCAGCCCCGGGAGGGAGGCATGCTGCCGCCACGCTAAGCTGGCTTGGCATCCGCAGGCTTCCACAGAAAGCGGAACTGGGAAGAAAGCTCTGGCGAAGGGCTTCCCAAATCCAGGCACTGGGAGTCCTCTGGGCCACAGGGGTTGATCTACCCGCTGGCTGGCGCAGGGCTGGGCGGCGTGTGCACCTTCTGGCCCCTGGTGCCCAGAGCAGGGGCTGACTCAAAGGCGCCCGAGGGCAGCAGCAACCACCACGCTTTGGGAAGGACATGTTCCTGCGGTGGACACGGGCAAACAGGCCTGGCGCGCAGGGTTTCCTTGTTGGAGGTTCAGCTGTGAACCTGAACCCTGCAGCGGCCTGATTTGTTCTTTCCCACTTCCGCCTTGTCTCTGCATTCCTCACCTTTTTGCAGACAAAGAAAGTCTTGGCCACTGAGTCCCATCTGCCATACTGTGATCTTATAGGACAGGGCGGAACTGCCTCAGTGTGTTTCTGAGACTCTTTTTCTTTTAAAATCATTGTATTGGGCGGCTCTTAAAAATCTTGTAACACTCTATCATTCCACTTATACATATGTTGCCATCAACCTTTCCAATCCAAAACAATTTCTGTTTGAACCCTTGGTCTCAACTCTTCTTAACCCCCCCCCCTTGTGAATTCTCGATCAATTATACATCATTGTTATTTCGTGTCTGACACTGTTGTCTCACTTCACCCACCTTTCTGTTACTCATTCCCCTCGGGAGGGGGGGCAAGGGGGCGGTATATACAACCTTGTGATGAGCTCCCTCCTTCTACTCCCATTCCCCCGCCAAACCAACTCTTTTTTTAAGAGTATTTTAAAAAGTCATTTCATTAAGGCAGTGATCTCAATTTTTCTAATGCCTTGATCCTTTAATACAGTTCCTCATGATGTGTCATTTTCGTTGCTCCTTCATAGCTGTAATTTTGCTACTGTTATGAATCGTAATGTAAATATTTGATTGCAGGATGCACTTTCATTGTTACAAATTGAACATAGTTAAACATAATTAAAGCATGGTAATTAATCACAAAACAATGTGTAATTATATTTGTGAAGTATTTATGTGTTTTCCATTGCCTTAGGCAACCTCTGTGAAAGGGTTGTTCGATCCCCAAAGGGGTCTGGGCCCACAGGTTGAGAACAGCTACATTAGGGGCTCTTACAGCTCTTATCACAATCCATCCTTCCATTGGACATATGGTGCCATCATCATTTTCTTTCTACTTGAGCCCTTGTTATCAGCTCCTCATTCCCTCCCCCTTGCCCTCCCTCCCTTCGAACACTTGGTAATTTATAATTCTTTTTCATGTCTTACACTGACCGCTGTCTCCCTTCACCCTCTTTTCTGTTGTCCATACCCTTGGGAGGGAGTTACATGTAGATCATTGTGATTGGCTCCCCCTTTCTCCCTCCCCATCTTCCCCTTCCCCTCTTGGTATCGCTCGTCTCATTGGTCCTGAGGGTTTATCTGTCCTGGATTCCCTGTGAGCTCTTACCTGTACCCATGTATGTGCTTTAGTCCAGCTGGATTTGTAAGGTAGAATTGAGGTCATGTTTGTGGGGCGGTAGGCAGAGAGGAAGCATTAAAGAACCGGAGGAAAGTTGTGTGTTTCATTGGTGTTCTAGTGCCCCCTGACTGGCTCTTCTCTTCCTTCTGACCCCTCTGTGAGGGGATGTCCAGTTGCGAGACTAACTCCGTGATGACAGCAGAAAGCCCCTTCTTCCTCTCTCCCAGTGGTTGGTGGTTTCCAACTTCTGACCCTATAATTAGCAGCTCCACACATAACCACTACACCACCAGGGTTCCTCATAAATTAACTTGGAGAAAAGAAAATAGCATAGTTTTCTTCTTATTATTTTTTGGGGAGGTACAGTTCTCTTGCATCCTCGAGGTCATTGCCAATAGTCTGAACTATTAACACACACAGAGTTTTATCCTGTTAATGTGTACACACACCAAGCTTTTGTTTTGTGTGTACTGTATGTCAGACACTGAACCTACTCCAGAGGGTTCAGTGCAGAGCAGACCCCATGTGGGACACAGTCTAGCTGGAAAAATGGACTGACATCAAGTCATTTCACACATGTGATTGCATAATTGCATACTTTGGGAAGGAGATGAGCAGGGCATTGGGGTTAAGGGTCTCAGGGAAGGTTGTCTCCTCTGGGAGAAGTGGTCCCAGAGCTGAGACCCAGTTGTGAGTAGGATTTAACCAGGTGAAGTTAGGGGGAAGTGGATCAGAGAGGGAGCAGTTTATGCAAAGGGTGAGAGACCAGGACACAGTCAAGGAGCCCAGGAGGCTGGGCTGGCTCACGATGAGACTGGCAGAGGCTGGCTTGTGGAAGGACTGGCAGAGCATAGGAAAAGGAGATTGGCCGTTATAGGCTGGAGCTGCTGAAGGTTTTCCCCAGGGCCTGCTATATCTGCCGTGCGTTTTGAGAGGAGCACCCTGGTTGCTTGGAGAATGCATTGCAGGAAGGAAGATGAAGTTATTGCAGGAGTCCGGGGAGAGATGAAAGTACTTTGGCCAAAGGCTGTCATGAAGATGCCAAGAGGTACAGACTCTGGGAGTCCAGTTGACAGGGTCTGGTGATAGATTGAGGGAGCACAGAATGTGTTTACATGGGCCAGGAATCCCCACGAAAGTCTTCCCAAATCCAAACCCACAGTCACCGACTCCGTTTCTACTTACAGCACCCCCTTATAGGGTTTCCAGGGCTGGGAATCTTCAGGAGAGCAGGCAGCTTCATCTTTCTCCTGCAGAGCCGGTGGTGAGTCTGAACCTCCACAGTGGTTAGCAGTACAGCTTACCTTACTGTGCCCGGTATCAACCTCGAACTGGGCTCCGAGGTAACTGGCACTTGGGCTAGAGGAAAGCACACGTGTGGTCGAATCCCTGCAGTGCTCCCCCATCTTCTTGGCAAGAGCGGTGGACAATGGGTCAACGGCCCCGGCCCCCAGCCTTGCATGGCCAATCACTGGGCTCACAGACGTTGCGGACCAGAATTGGTCCCGTGAGGACCATGGCTTGTAATGCAGTCGGGTAGCTCAAAGGTGCACAGGCTCACAGGAGACACTGATCCTTGCTGCCACTGCCCACCCTCAGAGCTTGATCGTGCGTCCTGCAGCTGTTCTTCTCTGGGGAGGTGAGGGGGGTGGTGGTTGAAGGGACTTTCAATCTAGAGCTTTCACTACAAACCATGCTTCCTCGTTCAGTCTCATGGCTTGTCCTTCACTGCTGCAAAGGAAGCTCGTTCCCTGTTCCCTTCTTGTTTTAAGGAACAGATGAGAATGGTGATTGCCAGGGATCCAGGAGCTGTCAATCAAAAGACTGTCAGAGATATCATGCTTTGTTCAAGCAAGAGCTTGGATTGAGGTGGTGACCAGCCTATGGTGTGGTGTGTGGTTTTTTTTTTTTTTTTGCATAATAGCTCTTTAATTGACCTTATTCATTTAGTATGGCACACCTGGGAAGGTTCTGCATCAGTCGGTATACTCGCTTTCTGTGGCTCTGGGAACGAATCACCACTCATGCAGAAGCTTAAAGCAACACAGACTCATCATCGTACTGTCTTGCAGGATAAAAGTCCATGGATCCCCCTGGGCTCTTCATTATTCACAGGGTTCTCCAGGGTTATGGTCCTTTCGGAAGGACCCATTTCCTGTCCTAGAGACTGCCCCCATTTCTTGGCTGCGGTCCCTCCCTCCATTTTCAAAGCTGGCACTGTTGATATCCGTGTGCCTTCCTTCCGCAGTCACAGTCCCCTCTGGTTGTAGGCTCTTTTTTAACCTCCTTCTATTTGGAAGGACTCTTGTGATGACAGTGAAAAGTCCAAGAAACACTTCTTATTTTAAATGTCAACTAATTATCCATCTTAATTCAATTTGCCGTCAATTCCCTTTTGCCATGTGAGGTAATAGATTCACAGGCTCTACAGTCTTGGACATGGACACCTTTGTGGGGGTGGAGGAAATATTGTATCAAAGTCAATTATGGCATATTTATTAGACTTTGCAAGCTTGCTGGGAATGTAGGCATTATTTGATTGAACGTTCTGTGCCCTGCTTAAACAAAATACCCTCGACCATTACCTTCATGTCCTTAGGTGGTCAGTCTCTCTCCAGTCTCAGTACCTCTAATATCTTGTGAGGACAGTTCTCATGTAGGGGAGGCTCTCCCTTATACGTTCATTGGCCCAGTAACCTCTGGTCTTGGTTCCATCCCCTGGGGCTTCTCTGGTCATGCCCAGCCCTTCTCTGCAGGACTTCTCCTGCAAGATTGTCCACGAGGGACTTGAGAGGTTCACTGTGCCCTTTCTCACTAGGAGAAGGTCCTCACAACCAGAGGGGTCATGCCATCAGGCTCTGGGTCCATCCAAAGTAGTGATCACCCAGCCAGGTGAAGAGCTAGTCTTCTTTTTAGCAATTCATTTATTCATTTGGTTGAGAATATACAGACTAGCTTCTACCCCTTCATTCGTAATCTTCTCAAATTGACCCCAGATCATGTAACTACCACACTGCCTTTACGGATACACTTCAAATTGACAGGTGAATGAAAGCGCACATTTCCTTTAAGAAACATTTTAAAGCAACGTGATCATACATTGTTAAGTTACAAATGAAATGATGTGATACTTTAGATTTATATACAATGTAGAATATTTACCATTATACAACATTTGAGCTCCAGGGCTCGGTGTATCCTATGGGTCCCTTGGGCCGGTCAGTATGACAGTCTCCCCTGCATTGTTTGTCTTTACCTGTGGTCTTCACTGAGATCTTTCTGACAATGTTTGTATTGGTGATTGAAGTCAGGTTTCCCTGGAGGAAGCCGATTTATTGGGAATAATACTCAATTTTTGTTTGCGTCACATTGACGCGTGTCTGTAGAGATACAGGTAGGCCACACAGAGAACTCTGAGGTTTGAAGCCTTAGAAGAAAGTGGATTTGGCTATGCATTTGTCTCGTTACATGGATACAATTCCGCATCGATGGCAAGAGGTAAATGTGAGCAGCTTGTGTGATTTTTGCATCACAGTGGCTTGCCCCGTAAAGCTAGTGTCAAACGAACACTGCTTGAGGCAGGCCTGCTGTCGTGGTGTGTAAGAACTGAACTGTTACTTGGTGCATAAGAACATGACGCCAGGGGATAATTTTGGTTGAGGTTTTAAGCATGATCTCAGGGCAGGAGTTTGAGACATTCATCTAGCTGCCATGGTTCCAGCAAGTCTAGATTCCATGAGAATTTTAAATTCTGTTCTGCATTTCCCCCTACTTTGATCAGGAGAATGTTCAGTCATGGTAGCCTGACCATCTGATTTCCCTGCAGAGCTCCACAATGGCCAGGTGCTCACAGTTCTCCGGATCGACAATACTTGCGCGCCCATCTCATTCGATCTGGGAGCTGCAGAAGAGCAACTGCAGACCTGGGGTATTCAGGTGAGTGAGTATATATATACATACATACACATACATACATAGACATATATTTATAATCAATTTCCTACTGTTTTTCTTTCTCCGTGCCTCCTTCCTTCCTTTTGTCCTTTTATCCATCCATTAATTAATTCAACTGCTCCCTGGTATGCAGCATCAAGGTCATGCTAGATCCGGTGGGGAGGTAAGGAGAGTGCATTTAGCAGGAGTGGGTGTGTGGGTGCCCGCGGTGTGCCAGGCCCTTTGCTGGGCACGGAGCATTATAGAGCTGCTTGGGACGTGGCGCCCGTTGGGGAGAGGAGCATGGCTGGGATAAATCAGGAGTGGAATGGACGGGGCACTGAAGACGCTCATGGGGCCGCTGACAGGCCCGGCCTGGGGAGACGGTGGTTGTAAAAGTCTCCCTTAGGAGCAGAGGCGTGATCGGGGATTTTGAGGACGAGACAGGGCTTGGCTGGGTGGACAGCAGGAAAGACACGTGGGGGTGGCATGTGTCTGCAGAGGAAGGACGCGTGGACTCCTGGGAGCCCGATGCACTTCCTGTCAGGGCAGGGATTTGAGGCTGCGGCTGCGCAGGTCCATGGGTCCGGATGTAGACTGCCAGCTGTGTGACTTTGGGCAGGAGATTTCACTGAACCTCGACTTCATCAAAAGGAGGGCGGGTTGAAGACCCGCCAGGTCAGGTGGTCCTTGGGAGGATGATGGAAATCTTGCCTGCAGGACAGGGGCGCTGGCTCTGGCCTGTCATCCAGACTGGCTGACGTGTGGGAATTGCTCCAGCTATTAAGTTCCGTCGGTGTGATTTGCCCTCTTCCTCGAGGCCTCCACCTGATGACGCCTCCCCTCTGCTACCCAGGGTGGAGTAATTACCAACGGGGACGCTGGCCTGCTAATTATACCCAGAAGACTTCAGAATTTGCTTCTTTAAGAGGAAATGGCACCTTGGGGGGTGGGATGGGGTGGCCTGGTGGCGGCGCAGTGAGTCGATGTGGACGGGGGAGGAGCCCCTGGGAGGTTGAGAGTGGTGGCACCATGTCGGGAAGGTGGACCAGCCACTGGATGGTACACACGAACACTGTCGAGGTGAGTGCTTTGTGGGGCAGTGTCTCACCACCACCGACCACCAACATCAAACATCCAGCAGTTCAAAGCCACCCGTCAGAAAGACCAGGCTTTGTAGTTCTGTGTAGAGTTACAGCCCTGGACTCTCAGAGGGGCAGTTCTATCCTGAGCTATCTGGTGGCCGGGAGTCAGCCACAGAGAACACAGACCCTTCTCCTAGACATTTTGGAAGTTCATTCTGTCGAAATAAATAACCTGGCTGGAAACAGACAAAAAGCCCAGATTGTACTTCAGTCACACCTTGTTTTCTTGCCCTTCGCAGATAATGCATCCTCATCATCATATCATCATCTTTACCACTTGCAGCTCTGTGCCAGTCCTGAGTGTTGGCTCCATATCTTCTGACGGCGTGTGCTCACCCTGTGCCCCGCGTCAGTCGCTCTCTGTGGAGCTGCCCCACACTTTACAGACCGCAGTCGAGTGTCAACACTTTGATCTGACCCGGGGAACCCCCAAGCGCGTGGGACTCTCATCAAGTGGCAGTCACTTGATGGTGACGGCAGCGCTCTATCAGCAGTTCAGCTTTATCTTGGGGGTGCCGACGCCACATCCACATGAAACTGCTGTCTTCCCACCTTCCCTTCCAGGCTGCATGCCCTAGCACAGCTTTCTTAGGATGCTGCCTGTGGGTGGAGCTGTTTAAACCTCACACATGACTTGCATATTCCACTACTCTGTTCGTAAGCATCGTTTTCATGGTTGTATTCTATCTCCTGGCACTCTCAGAAGACCTTTATGCTCTTCAGACATTTCCCCTTCTACCTAGGTGGGTAGAAAGAGAGCCAGGTTCAGTATTTGGACTTTATTACAAATAATTATCAAGAGGAGCCCTGGGGCTTCATGGCTAAGGTCTGGTTCTTAACTCCAAGATTGGGCCTTTGAGTGTAGAAACCTGGAAGACAAGACCAGGAAATCTTCTCCCATAAAGCTTACAGCCAAGCCAACCCCATGGAGCAGTTCTACTTTATGCTCTAGTACAGCTTTGTGTCCCACAACAGCTACAGTAGTTACTGATCAGACAAACAACAAACCAACCAACAAACACACAATAGCTGCCTGACTCACAGCATCCCTCTAGAGAAGGGTAGACCACCCCTAGGAGTTTTAAACTCTGTAATTCTTTCTGGGAGTAGATAGCCTCACCTTTCTCCTACAGAGTGGCTGGTGGCCTCGAACTGCTCACCGTGTGGTTAGCAGTCCCAGCGTATCACCAGGGCTTCTGTAGTCATTGATAGTGCATGAATAATGGCACCCATGTGTTACGTGTTCACTGCGGGGCCAGCTGTGTGCCAAAGCTCTAGACAAAGTGGAGATGCTGATTGTCAGTTGAAAGAGGAGAGGACTGAGGCCCAGACAGAGAGGGCTCGCCCCAGGTCACACAGTGTAGGACTTAGTGGCAGTGCCACTGTCTCGGCCCTGGGTTTCTGATGCCGTGTGCCTGCTGTGAGAATCCCTCCCAGGGAAGTCCTCCAGCTGGCCTGTCTTCCCAGTGAGGCTCATTCTTCTCTGGAGCTGCCCCAGTATGCTGAGCTCCTGGAGCCCTCAGGGTGGCCCCAAATGCGCTCAGCACTCCTTCATGTGAGGGTCACATGCTGCACTGCAAGCAACGTGGTGCTTGCCGGAGGGGAGGAGAAGGGGAGTGATTCTCCCGTGACTCATGGCTCTCTCTCTCTCTCTCTCTCTCTCTCTCTCTCTCTCACGGGGGGTGGAGCAGCTCCCTGCCGATCAGTACAGGAGCTTGGCTGAGAGCGCCCTCCTGGAGCCCCAAGTGAGGAGATACATCATCTACAACTCCAGACCCATGCGGCTGGCCTTCGCTGTGGTGAGGGGAGAGGGGCGCTCCCACACTGATCCCTGCCAGGGCCCCTGTGGCCTGACCGAATTTAACCTGGTGTCCTGGAGCCTGCTGCTGGTGTGGGGAAGGGGCTTGGGGGCTGGTGGTGGCCCCACAGATCTGAATTCAGTAGATAAACCAGGTCCCCAGGTGAAACGTTGATAACCAGGAGAGTTACCCACCTCTAGACTCAAGAGCTGGGCTTGACCAAGACGTTTTCCTCTCTGGAACTCGGTTTCCCCATCTGTTCAGTAGCAAGACTCAGTCCAGCTCTGCTCCTGTATATGTATGTGTACAGTAATGCACACAGCACACACACATATTTGTATGGCAAGGACAGGATTTTCACCCAGGCAGTCTGGCTTCAGCACCTAACCACTACAATTGGCAGCTTCTTTATATTTGAAAATGGCCACAGAGTGTGCCTAACTCCCTTGTTCGACTTTTAGGGAGCCGGGGGTGGCACCGGTGGAAGCAACGAGTTCTCCAGCACGTGCTAGCGGTTACACATGTAACCTGGCTGACCCTCACGATAGCCTGTGAAGT